>MJUU01070620.1:9477-35675 GCA_002080025.1 Modiolus philippinarum
ATTTCATTGGACAAACTGCATTTGTTAATTTTGACTAATCCTTAGTTAGCCCCGCCCATCCATAGCAACGGGTGTTAATGTCTTAAATTAACACCCGCTCAGCCCGAAGTTTCCCGATCTTAAAAAAATTAACTCCCGCTCAGCCCGAAGTTTGCCGATCTTTAAAAATTAACACCCGCTCAGTCCGAAGTTTGCCGATCTTGAAAATTAACACCCGCTCCGACCGAAGTTTACCGATTATTATTCCCACTTGAGAAAGAGTATAAAACCAAACCATGTGACATGTAATGTTATTTCTTTTCAATGTTCTTGTTCTAGTTATTGTTTTTAACGCTTTTTCAACTCGGAATTCAGTATAATAAAAATCATATTGCCCTTAGATGAAGATGTTAGGGCGATTAACACACTCGGTGAAAAAATTATCACCCTCCACTTCGTGTCGGGTGATACTTTTTTACCTCGTGTGTTAATCTTCCCTAACATCTTCATCCAAGGGCAATATGTTTATATTGACAACACTTATTAATAAATACATTTTTATTAACATTGAAAAATAGGTCAGATATCAGAAATTCGATCGTTTTTATATAAAAAAAATATTAATTGTGTCAAAATAAAATTCATATTTTTGATGTAAAAAATCGATTTTTCAGATATCATAAAAAGATAAAAGATATTTTCTTATATCAAAAATATGACTTTTTGATACAAAAAAATTAACACAATTTTCTGATATCAAACATTCTTTTTTTTTTTTTAGAAAATCGGAATTTTTATATATATATCTTTATATGAAAAAAAACAAACGATTTTTGATATAAAAAATCGGTATTCTAAAATCTGAAATTCGATTTTTTTGATATCGGAAAATGTATTTTTATATAAGGAAATTGGACTTTTTATATCAAAAGATATTTTCTGATACCAAAAATCCGATTGTTTGATATCAGAAAATATTTTTATATCAGAAATTCGATTTATCTATATGAAAAACTATTTTCTGATATGCAGAAAATTTTCTGATTTGAAAAAAAAACGGAATTTCTTTATATCAAAAAGGCGATTTTCTGATACGACAAATAACTAATTTCTTGAGATAAAAAAATGTGAATTTTTTGATATTAGAAGATCGTTTTTTTTCGATATTAGCAATTTCATTTTTTCTAGATAAAAAAATCATAGTATTGATATCAGAATTTTTTTTTGATATCCAAAAAGACTTATTCCTGGTATCGAAAAATATTAGTGACTTTTGGATATTAGAAATGAGATTTTCAATATTTTTTTTATATCAGAAAATATCTTTTGATTAACAAAAATAAGGAATAAATAGCAAAATGCAATCTAATTAGAATTAGATCTCCCGGCTCCCCCCTTTTTGTTATGTCGCATGGGACATAACAAAAAGGGGGGAGCCGGGAGATCTAATTTTAATTAGATTGAGCAAAATGGCGCCTCATATCATCAAAGACAATAAGAACGCTCTACTGTAGGTGACGAAAATAACTAGGTAACTGTTATCATGAGCATTGTTTATGGCAAAAATGTTTCTTCAATCCGCGGCTGCTTTCCGTGACAGTACATAGAAGACGGGGTCAAGTGAAGCTGCTTTACAAGGCAACGTGCGATTTTGTCCATCGTCAAGGTTATTATCATAAATCCCCTGAAAGATAGAAACTTCCATAGGGAATGACATGTTTTTTTTACTTTCCTTCGGTTTCATCGTTGTATTTTACGGAAGAAAAGGGGTGATTAAATTCGACAAAAATATTAAGATCAGAATACCCTTTTCTTTCGAGAGGAATTCTATGTCTTTTTCACTGAGTCTCGTTTCACTTGGGAAAAAATTTCTGACACACGTTTAAGATATCCCTTATCTTTTATAAGGTCTCATATAGCACCTATTATTCTCAAACACCGTGTGTTAAATGGACACATGGAACGACAGACTCAAGGATAGGCAAACTGAAACCAATAAGTCTCCTAAAATTCCTTGTAAAATTTTTATTTCAGATTTGTGATACAATGAAACACATACGTGCATATTGACACATAGAAAATTACGTAAAAATAAAACCATAGGCTCCCAGGAGCCTGTTTTCAGTTGCCACAATCAAGGTAACATTGTAAGTTATACAGTTGATCTTCAGTCTCTCAAACGTTCGTAGCTCGAACACCACCAATATCTTGAACTGTATTCAAAGTCTGATAATGTTTTACTATATTTCTTTGTTCGGCTTTTTTTGACAAAAAAGAACGTTCTTGTTAAGGTAGATAGACAGTAACATTCATATCCAAGAGATTTTGCTGCAAGTCGGCACAATTGAGGAACCAATCCTACTTACCCGAAATCTGTAATAAAAAGTATGGGTCACCATGCTTGCTTTTTTTAGAATTGAGATCAAAGTTTGCTCATTTTTAGCCATTTTTTCACCTAAATTTACATAGAATGCACGGGGAAAATATGGCAAGGCAATTTTTAGCTTAATAGAAATAAACTTTTTATCCATGAGAATTTGATGTATTTATGTGAACAGATAGTTTATGATGTAATTTATTTCTTACAATATAAAAATGTATATGTCACCATGCTTTTAACAGAGATATTCTACAAAGTTTCCGGATTAAACATTATTTACGGGAAAAGGGAGTTAATTCGCGGCAAAGTAAACGAAATATGACGTTTCACATCTGTCATTCAATTATGACGTCGTCAAATTACTGTTCCGGCCATAAAATCAAACCTACCCCGTATCCGACTCTATTTTTCTAATGCGCGATTGAATTGCGCAGCGCAACAGTGTCTATCTACCTTAAGGACCACTTTCGACACAAGTTTTGAAGTCGAGAACGTCATTTTGTAAATGGCGGTCAACGAACGATTTTCAACATCGGTTTTGAAGTCGCAACCTCAGTATCTATTTGGTAACCAAATTTCATTGAAATCCGACAACATTGAATTTTCCCGCCTTTTTTTGGCAGCCATTTGAAAATGGCTGTTAACAAACAATTTTCAACATTGGTTTTGAAGCAGTGACATCAATATATCCACTTGGATACCAAATTTAATTGAAATTAGATAATTTTGAATTTCCCGCCTTTTTTGTGGCCATTTTGAAAATGGCTGTCAACGAATATTTTTTAACATCGGTTTTGAAGTTGCGACTTCAATACCTATATGGAAACCAAATTTCATTGAAATCGGACAATTTTGAATTTTCCCTCCTTTCTTGGCGACCATTTGAAAATGGCAGTCAACGAACAATTTTGAACATCAGTTTTGAAGTTGCGACATCAATACCTATTTGGAAACCAAATTTCATTGAAATTGGACAATGTTGAATTTTCCCGCCTTTTTTGGTGGCCATTTTGAAAATGGCAGTCAACGAATAATTCTTAACATCAGTCATCAATACCTATTTGGAAACCAAATTTCATTGAAATCCGACAATGTTGAATTTTCCCGCCTTTCTTGGCGATCATTTTGAAAATGGCGTTCAACGAACAATTTCTAACATCAGCTAGTTTTGAAGTTGCGACATCAATACCTATTTGGAAACCAAATTTCATTGAAATTGGACATTGTTGAATTTTTCCGCCTTTTTTGTTTGCCATTTTGAAAATGACGTTCAACGAACAATTTTTAACATCAGTTTTGAAGTTGCGACATCAATACCTATTTGGAAACCAAATTCAATTGAAATCGGACAATGTTGAATTTTCCCGCCCTTTTTTGGTGGCCATTTTGAAAATGGCGGTCAACAAACAATTTTCAACACCGGTTATGAAGTGGCAACATCAATATCTATTTGGAAACCAAATGTCATTGAAATCGGACAATCGGTTGAATTTTCCCGCCTTTTTTGGCGGCCATTTTGAAAATGGCGGTCAACGAACTCTTTTCCACACCAATTTTGAAGTCGCCACAACATGGCAAACATTTCATCATTGTACACTTAACCTTCATCTTCTATAGTTTTGGAAAAAAAAAGACGAAAAATACGAAAATTAAAAAAATTCGGTGAAAAAAGTGCAATAACCCCTACAAGGGTTTATGGATTTTCTTCAAAATTTCAGGGTGTGTAGATCTTAATATGCTGAACATTTTTGCAATTTACACTTTACCTCTATCTGTTACACTAAAAAAATGCCAAAATTTTGAAAATTTTACGGAAAAAGGGCTATAACTCCGAGATGGGTTGTAAGATTTTCTTCAAAATTGCACGATGGGTAGATCTCATCATGTTGATCATTTTGACCATATCAGATTTTTGAATCTGTAACGGTTTCCAAGTTATTAGCCAAAAACGGCAATTTACCCCTATGTTCTATTTTTAGCAATGGCGGCCATGTTGTCTGACCAGCCGACTAATCGAACACAATTTTAGAAGCCATACCCTGGTGATGATTCAAGTCAAGTTTGGTTACATTTGGCCCAGCGGTTTCAGAGGAGAAAATTTTTGAAATTGTTGACGGACAGACAGACAGACGACGGACGCATAGTGATGGCAAAAGCTCACTTGGCCTTTTAAGCCAGGTGAGCTAAAAAATGGGCTATATATTCAGCATTTTATCGTATCATGTAGAATTCAATTGCTGCTATTGACCGTATCATGCAGCCTATTATTTTTTTGTATCATTTTTTTCTCCGACTACCTCCTTTTGAACGTAGTTATCAAGAGAATTACAGATCACTTAATGGCGGTTGCGGAAATAAATGGTTAATCGCGAGCAAAAANAAATGAATTCAATACAAATTTTGGAAGCATTAGCATTGAAAAGTTGAATATATGTATTTTTTCCAGTTTCAGCGTTGAATTAATCAAAATATGTCTTCAAACTTCAATTGTGTAAAAGAAAGACAGAATAATCAATTGTATAAAAACTTTTTGAAGACAAACTACATTTGGATCCACTCTGAAATACAGAGAAACAAAATGGAAATATAGATATATTGATTTTGTTCTTTCCACGTTTTTTATTGTTTGTCTCAATTTTGACCGTATCATGCAGATTTTGCTCAAAATGATACAACGCAGTTGTACGGTGTGCTATGGGTCGGTCCCCTCAGTCTGGGGATCTCTTGACAGAATTAATAGACGGTATGTACCTTTCAGAAAATATATATCGTTGAGAGGTTTAACTGAAGACAAATTAACTAACTCGCAATATAGGATGACTTAATATGCACTTTTGGTCATAAATATGGAAATATGAAAATATTTAAGAGCTGTTTGTTGTCAAAAAATCAAATTATCCTTTAAAAAAGCTGAAGAGATTGTGGTCATGGAGTTAGTAGTCTACCTGTATGGGTTTTATTCGTATGTTTATTATACTATAGGGAAACGGGACAGAGAAGGGGGGTTTGGATACCAATAAAGCGGTTTAACCCTACCGCTGGCTTTTGCTAGTGCCGGTACCATGTCCGGCTGTCCCGAGTTCCTATCGTTGTTTTCGTTTGTCTTTTGTATTTTTATTGTGGGTTTTTTCCTGTGCAGTTCCTATTTACTTTGAGGCATGTGGCTATGTTTTTCGGCCATTGTAGGTGATTCCTGTTATCTTTTTTATTCTATTGAAATTATCACTTAAATCAATATTGTACACGATGGGCTTCGAAAATTGAATTTTGGGGAATAAATTGAACACCCAATATTTGTTTTGAAAATGCCAAATTTTCACCAGAAAGTGTATTTCAGAACGGGTTGAAGGTGTGGTCTTACAGATTCGTAGAATAGGAGACTTTCGTAATTCATATTTAGAAAACAGTGTTTAAAGCAAAATATTATACTCTTATTTACACACCTTTTTGCATAATGCTTCCAAACTTCAAATTTTGGCACAGGAAAATACGGATATTCCATATTTATGACCTATTGTATATGTGCAGTAATTTGCATCCCATAAATACGAAATAAATATATACTAGTAATCAAAATACAAAAGATACCAGGACACAAATACAAAGGCCTAAAATCACAATCAAATACCAGATATAACCAGGAAATTGCACAACTGTACGAGCACACAATAAAAAAAGACAAAAGACAAACATAAACAACCATCAGAACCCGGGATAGCCGGACTTGGTACCGACACAAGCAAAAGCTAGAACTAGGCTTTACCCGATTTATGCGTACCGACATCCCCCTTTCTGAATCCAAATTCCCTGTAATGTAATAAATATTAAAATGAAACCCAATATAGGTTGACAATCTAACAATGTCAGAACATGGCTGTTAAAATATCAATGTACAACTGACCCCCATAGGGTCCAATGTCTTTCAAATTAAAAAAAAAAAGGTTTTTTATTATTAGATATCCTTGTTTTATAACAAAAGAAGTCATGCAGGATGGCTCGCTAAACTGAATAAAGTAGATTAAGCAAATTCAAATGATGTTTGACACTTGTTACCAGACTCCATATCAGTAGCTTCTACTTTCAGTTCGGTATGTCCAAAATAGACATCCACGACAACATCTCGGTATCTCTCGGTAGGATTCGGAATACGTACAACAACATTACCGACATGCTTGCAATCGTATTCATCAGTATATTCTGTTTTATCACTGGTTGATGTATACAATGGTAGATAATGTAATTCCTGATTTTTCTTTGTGGTTGTAAATGTTTCTTGTATTTTCTGACCAAACGAAACAGTTGTATTTATTTTAAGAAATTTTTCAAATACTTTTTCACATAGTTTGAGCCCGTCAACGTCCACTTCCCGGAGGTTTGGATGTATTTTGGGATTGAAATCATTTGAGACCTGAAATCCATATGTGAATCGTACCATTCTTGATACGATAACTTCTGGTTTATACCCAAATAGCACTGCACCTTTCATCACTGCAAGACTTGATTCATGAGGAATGATAATCCTGTAAGTAGGTAGCCCCGTTTTAATCGTACTTTGAACTACTTTGCTCTTCGAAAATCCACCAACGAGTATAATATTTAAGGTCTTTCTGTTTGCAATTCCACTAATAGAATTTTTAATCAGTTCAACTATGTTATCAGTTGTTTGCTTAAAAAGGTGTCTTAAAAATTCGCTCTCAATTCGTAATTTATCATTCACGATTTGTAAGTCTTTGGAATATTTTGACGCTTTAAGCATGGTAATAAAATCTTTGTCGTGAAACTTTTCACAAGTTTGGGTTAGAGTTAGAAATGGTATTGACATAGTCCTTTTTCCTGTGTCTTCTGGTGTCAGTGATCTTTTCAAACATTCAAATGCTCGAATTAAATCTAGATGTGCCACAGGATGTTTCAGTTTTATATAATCCATTACATTCTGTCCAGCAATTTTAACAAACACATCGTAAAATTCTCTATCTACTGCTAGCCCGCCACAATCTCCACCGATGGCTCGACTTATTTCTTTTAATTGGCCCTTTCCGATATGTTCAAGTGCTGTTACGTCAGTGGTTCCACCTAAAACAGTAACGAATCAAAACTTCAAGAAACAGAACAAAAAAGTAGTTTCCCATTGTATTTATAGAGATTTTTGTCATGTGAATTTACTACATGTCTTTTCACCTTTTGTTTGTACAAGTTACTGCAGTTTATCTTTAAATAAAATCACTGGGAAATGAATAATAAACGTTTATTTTAAGACAAACAAACAGAAACAGTACTGAGATGAGCAAAGAAAAAAAAATTAAATTAAATTAAAAATAAAGAAAGAAAAAACCAATAACAAAACAAAAGCAAACTAAAAGTGTGTTTTCGATACAACAAGGAATGACTCCCAATACATATCTTCATATTGCATTTGAATATTACTTAATTGGTTGAAATCAAATGAAAGATGTGGGAAAATTCAAATTCAAATTCGAAATTCTATGGCAAAAAGGAGCATAACTCAAACAAAAATTGGCCAGACAATATGCACAACTATTCATGAAGGCCAACAATCCTGTGAAGTTTGGCTGAAATCCGATGAAATATTTTACGAAAGGATATGGAGTAAATAACATGAGACCATAACACATATATAGGGGATTAGCGTCAGTAAAATCATTTTATCAAAATTCTATGTCAAAAAGGGGCATAAGTCCAACAAAAATTTGCCGATCAATCCGATAAGCCAATATGCTTATAAAGGCATCAAGGCCACAATCCTGTAAAGTTTAGTTGAAATCCGACAAAAGATAACGGAGAATTACTGTCCACAAACTTAATTAAGCAAAATACTATGTCAAAAAGGGGCATAACTCCAACAAAAAGTAGCCGATCAATCTGGCCAGACAATATGCACAACTACGCATGATGGTAAACAATCCTATAAAGTTTAATTGAAATCCGATGAAAATTTAGGAGAATGGGCAAAAACCGGTTATAGGTACCCAAAGTTTTCCTGTAGTTGACACGATGAGAGTTCTGTGGTTGTTTATATATTGTGATTGTCTGCTCTGAGTTTTTTGGTCTGGCAACGGATGACTGCAGTTGTTAAAAGACTTGTAACAGTTGTAAAAACACTGTCCACAAACTTAATTAAGCAAAATACTATGTCAAAAAGGGGCATAACTCTTCCCAGATTCTTTCCAGTTAAGTATCTGTTGACAGCCCCACATCCGTGAACAAAAGAGAAGATACCTGGATGTAGCGTTTCTCGATATTTTTCAATGAATTCCGCTCAAACCGGTGCTAAGCGTCGTCTTGAACTTACTATGAGGTATGAGCACATTGTTGAAGGCTTCATTGGGACTTTTAGATAAAGAACAGCAACAAAAGCGTTGTTTCATTGCCTGATATAATCGTGTATTTATATAGACTTTGTCTCATGTACCTTTACTCCATATCCTCTGGTTATTAATACTATTACTATGACCTTAAGAAACTACAAATACAGCATCTTTCTTTTTATTGAATTTAAATTAAGTTTACCTTATCAATTTATTGGTCCAGATTTACCAACTAAAATTCAGTGCCATCAACAATATGATTTGAACTTACTAATATAATAATAATGCCATATACTAAGCATCAAAAGAAACTCGCAACTAAAATATTGTACGTCTGTTGCAATTCAAAATCAAATGTCCCTTCAAATATTTGTTCCAACCTGTTGAAACATCTTTGAATTTATGGTCTTCCAAATGTTTAAATTTTATCTGCACTGAAAAGACATTAGTAAATGAAATGGCCATATTATGTACAAACTAATTTTACAGTAACTTCGGTATTTTGCTATTTGAAAGCTGAACTTGGTGTAAGCATGCCTTGCCTTCCATATTAACCACAACGTTCCGTGTTCCTTTCTTAAATTCAAGTCCTTCCTTGTCATCCCCAGTTAACTGGCTCTGAATGATTTAAACATATAATACGAGCCTCCCATATCAACCACAACATAATGTGTTTCTTTCTTAAATTGAAGTCCTTCCTTATCAGCACCAGTTACCTGGCTCTGAATGATGTGAACATGAAATACTAACCTCCCATATCAACCACAACATACTGTGTTTCTTTCTTAAATTCAAGTCCTTCCTTATCATCCCCAGTTAACTGGCTCTGAATGATTTAAAAATATAATACGAGCCTCCCATATCAACCACAACATAGTGTGTTTCTTTCTTAAATTTAAGTCCTTCCTTCTCAGCACCAGTTAACTGGCTCTGAATGATGTTAACATGTAATACTAACCTCCCATATCAACCACAACATACTGTGTTCCTTTTTTAGATTTAAGTCCTTCCTTATCAGCACCAGTTAACTGGCTTACCGGGAGACTCTGACAGAATATTGATGCCGCCTCTGACTCCAATGATACTATGAGGTTTTCAGAAGGTATACCAGCCTACAAAAACATCGATTTATATATATCTAGGAGACTCAAACAAAATTGATGTTGGCAAAAATTCTTACGATACTGTGATTTTTTTTTCAGTAGGATACTGGCCTACAACAATGACGATATATATTACTAAAAGATTTTGGCAAAATATTGATGTTGTCTCGGATTCTAATAACGTTTGTTACAGCTTACAATTATTATAAATAAAATATAACATATACCAAGAAGTTTTTATTTCTAACCTCGTGTTCCGGTAGCACAAAAAATATTATAGATATAAATGAATAAATTAATACATTATTGTACATCAATTTTTGCTTTTGTAATTTCATTTCAATAATGAGTTATAATAATTTTTTTGGCTTCGTTTTAGTATACATGTACTTGTCTGTGGAAAAGTTATCGTATAATTTGTGGCATTAAACACGTCCGGTTTTCACTGGTAATAGCATCAACGATAACTGATACCGTTAGATAAATATAACTGCTTCTTGAACTAATGACACTGATTACTAAGGGCCATGACATATTTCAGTTCTAGTTCGACATTGATATTGTGATTTTGTAATCTTTAATATGAAAATGTATTAATTTTTGGAATAAATGTCCCTCTTTTGGATAGTTTTATGTTAAGCTTGTTTGTGGCCTAATATCTTGGATCACTTTCCTTTTTTGGGTGTTGTGTTTCCCAATTTTTTCCATGGTTTCGGGAATGATATCGTAATTTATCAGTAATCTGTCCAGTAATTCTGATACAACTCCAGTAGTTCTATTGCTTTGCCAGTAATCATAATGAATTCTCCTATATACAGGCGTAACGCACGAAACTCGCCTTTACGGGCTTGCTTGAAACTGGCCGTGATAAGTCCGTATCAAAAACAAAATAACTTATATATTCATTATCCTGATTGTTTTTTTTGAGATCATGTTATACTCGTTCGAAAATAGGGGATTGACCTTTGTACGCATAAAACTTGTCTTACTCAATCAAACAGGTACTAATAATGAATGTCGACTATTGGATTTTCATTTTCTTATATTGGCTTCTTTTTTATAAATGTAATTCTTTGTATGTTTTGATATAGCTGATCGTTCTTACAATATTTCACTGTACATCAAAGTTACCTGTACAGCGGCTTTCCTCATAAAATGTTTTGCTGTGTCAGTCCAGATAGAGGGCACAGTTAGTACCCATTGTATTGCCTTATTACTAACATTAACACCCTGTGTTGATAATGATGTCATTAAATGATCCTTTAAGAACTTGACAGACAATGAAAATATGTCTATAGCCGGAAGTAATTTCCCTGTCATATCTTGAATTTCCGTCTTATCTGAAATATACTGTAAAAAGCAAACCATTACTTGTTTGTTGTAATTGTCATTTAATCATGTTGTTTGTATTATCTGTGAACTATGCGTATTATTATATGAACTCTATGAACTAAAATCCTGACCTAAAACCATAATTTTGAAAATTTATCCAACCAAATAATAACTCAAATAGTGCGGAGTCCGTAATAAAAGGTACTTTATTTTTGTAATTTCCCAATATTATTTTGACATCCTGTTTTCATTGTCACACATCTCACTATTTTTTCATCCCTAGTTTTCTTGCAATTTGCTCGATGAATAAATAATCAATGAAGGGATATGGAGTAAATACACATGAGACAAAGTATCTACAAATACATGAAAAAAGAAAACAAGCAATGAACCAACGCTTTTATTTTTGTTCTTCTTTGAAGTCACCGGGAGGCCTTCAACAATGAGCTTTGCTAATACCTCACAGCAAGTTCAAGAAGGCCCTTAGCAACGGTTAGGGTGGAATTCATTGCTAGATGTCGAGCAACTCTACATCCAACATGGATGCGGGATCGTCAACAAATATAAACATAACTGGCAAAGTGTTCTTACAATCGCTGTCATCCGTTGCCCGACAAAAAGACAAATAGAAGACAATAACAATTCATAAACATCCACAGCTTAGTCTTACTCATCGAGTCAATAGTAAGAAAACTTGGCATAAAATCATGAGATGTGCGCACAATTAACAGCTGGTCAGAATAACATTTTGAAATTACAAAAAGTATGATAGTGTATCCATATGATAAATTCTTATAACCATAACTAAAATGTATAGAGAGCATACATCTCTCACACGGAGAATCTTTTTACGGACTCTGTTCTGCTGGCGAGACAAATTCCAGCGATTGAAAAAACCACTTGCCAGGTAATTTTATATTTGGTGACGTAATTAAATAAACAATGAAAGAATATGGAGTAAATGGACATGAGACAAAGGATCTTCATCATAGAGGTAGTGTTGTTCAACATCTAGCAATAAATTAGGCTCAAACCGGTGTTATGGACTGTATTGAACTATGAGTTATGAGCAAAAGTCGTTATTTACGGCCTCCTGGTGACTTCGAGATGAAGAACAACAATAAAAGTGCTGTGCCATTGCCATACCTGCGATCTATATTTGGGTGACTTCCCCATGAGAGCATTGCATTTTCAATTTTCAAACAGCAATTATTTCTTCCTTGCTGAACAAAAACTTAATTGTTTTATTGCATGGTAATTGTAATGTCACGAAGAAGCTATAAAACAACAGGAAAGTTGAATTGAAGCCCTCTTTATAGGTATATTGTGTTTTCTTGTGATGCCCTTTTTATAGGTATTATGTTTTCTAGGAGCTGTCTCACACATCAAACCCCTTGAACATTTTCAAAAGTTGGCAGGTATGCATTGCTTGGTTTTACCATGTACTTTTAGAGACTTTGTCTCATGTGCATTTACTCCAGATCCTGGCATTTTCTACTCAACTAGGGATAACTCTTTTAATATGCTTTCGGTGCATACTCTTTCTCTCGTGTTATGTCACTCTTATAGCCTCTTCCTAAGCACTTATTTTAATTGTGTTAATGATGCATAAATTATAACAAAATGTGACATCTCCAGGTTTAAGATAATAACACATAAATGGTCGGTACTGTCCCGAGTACCTATCGTTGTTTACGTTTGTCTTTTGTTTTTATTGTTTTTTTTTCTTGTACAGTTCCTTGATACATTGTGGCATGTGACTATGTTTTTCGGCCATTTTAGGCCATTGTAGGTGTTTCCTGTTAACTTTTTATTTTATTTTTAAAATTCGCACAGCATAATCATTATTTATATGTCATTACTCCATTATCATAACTTCGGTATTGAGTTATTTACTCTTGTTCCAACAATAAGTTTTATATGCTATTTTAACAAGACAAATGTCATATCAGTTGTAAAGATGTTTGAATAACTTAACTATTAATATGGTTGGTACCAATAAAAATACATAAAATGTGAAGGAAATAAATATTCTATAAAGTTTGCGTATTTTTTTTTTCAAATTACCTCGTTTTCATACAGATTCATTTTAAATCTGTGAAAGTAATAGTAATCATCAAGTCGTCTTCCATCCATTATCAACTCTGTGTACCTATTTTCAGCTTGATATCCAAATGCTACAATCTGTTTTGTGGAGTCTAGGAGGAGAACTGTTGGTGTTTTAATGGAAACCAATTCGTGCCCACCGGCATTCCATGGCTGATTCAAAATGACTGATTGTTGGTCTTTCTCGAATGCTTCCTTAATGGAAAATGCATATCCAGAATAAGTTGTTCCAAGATCTACAGCAGCAACTAACAACACTTTCTTGTTATTCATACTGGATAGCTGAAATAAAATACAGACAAGAAGGGTATAATCACAAAACATCAGCATAACAAGCGAAACTTCGGACAAGAAAACACACTAAATAAGAACCAAAGAACTAAGGTGACATAATAGCAACAAAAAAAAAACAAGGAGTAAGAGCTATGGGTATCACCGTTATGTATTACCGGTATTAATCTTAAACCGTTAAAGGCAAATGGAATCAATGGTACATGCGGGGAGCATGTTCTCACAAAATAGGTTACACATAAAGATTCCAATGAGAATATAATAAACATAAAAGAAATACAATGCTACCTCAATGAAACATTTTTCGAATATACAAGTCATTCTGAACCGTAACAACAGCAAAACATACCCTATAATCATGAATAATGTGTGATGTTTTATATTAAAAGCGTTTGTCTTTTTTAATTATTACACAGAAACCAAATTCACAGTAACTACGGTATTTTGCTATAGAGTGAATTAGAAATCTTGAAAAACATTTTTCAGTAAATAGACTTTTAAAAACCTACATCAAAATCTTACCGTCTCTGCTTTGAATTAATCCGGTGACTATATCATATTAACAGTAACAATGATAGAAAAGATATTTCTAATTATAAGTAACCAAGGACTGCGTGTGACAAAAATAATTAGTACCAAGTTTTTTCATGAATATGTATGAATGCAATTACAAATGGTCGTTATATTATCTTCGGACAAAGCAAGGTTTTAATTATCAGAACGGCCAAAAGGAAAAGAAATATTTACAAACGTTTCGTTTCTATTTATTTACTGCAATTAAGTAATTTTTAGAACTTATTTCCTCTTGACATTTAAACTAAAAACAGGTATTTTTAAATCAATGAAAACCAAATGAAAATTTAACTTTGAAGGGATGGTCTTAATATCATAATGTTACAAAAATTTTCTCGTGTCCTTGTAGAGAGAGAAAAGTCTTATGCCACACTAAAAAATATCAAAGCTTGTAAATACTACAGCCACTGAACAATGTTACGCTTTTAACTATAATGGATGACTGATAGATGATTTATTGATTATATAGATTTTGTGTCCAGTGATCAGAATTACCTCAAAAAAGGTAATTCAATTGGCACTGAAATGGGAAAAATGGGTAGGGACAGGAAATTTAATCTTCTGTGTGACCTTCGATGAGGGTTTGCTCTTTTTCGAAAAATAAGTAGATTTCTTTATACTGTATAAGGTGTGCCGTTCTTCACACAGTTTGTGTACAATAGTTCATGGCCGGTCTTTCCGAATTATGACAACTCTGCATAGACAAAACATTCTCATATCCACCACATGGTAACGCGCCTAGTCGGCTCTGAGCAACTGGGGTCAATCCATATGGCGGAGATGAAAATCTAAACCCATATATTAGTACATCCATTGTATTGTTCATATCTTTTTTTCTTATTTTTTTCTAGGACAAAAACAAAACAACGACGATATTTCTTTTTGATGACCTTAAATGGCTCGGTTGATGGACTAACAAATGTTTTGGTTTGATCTGCACTGATGAGACATAAGTTGTCGAAATGCGCATATGCAGAAAATAAATTGACAGTAACTTCGGCATTTTGTTATTTATAACCACTGGGCCGATGCCTCTGCTGGTGGACTGTTAATCCCCGAGGGTATTCACCAATCCACTAGTCAGTACTTCGGTGCTGACCCGAAAACCGATTGTATATTGAAACTGCTGGTGGACTGTTAATCCCCGAGGGTATTCACCAACCCACAAGTCAGTACTTCGGTGCTGACCCGAAAACCGATTGTATATTGAAAATTGACGTATCTAAATTTGCAAAATTTTGTTTAAAACTAAAGAGTATCTTCCTCATGCATAGCTCTGTCCTTATAGCTGAAGTTTGGCTTTTCTGTTTAGATCATTTTGGGTATTTGTTCTCTATCAGCTTTAACATATTTTTCGGTTGATGGACATCCAAATGTTTTGGTTTGATCTGCACTCAGATGAGACATAAGTTGTCGAAATGCGCATATTCAGAAAATGAATTGACAGTAACTTCGGTATTTTATTACTCGATAAAGTGTAAGTACAACTGGATTATTTTGTGAGGTTTCCAGCTAAGCCTAACCATTCAATGAGAACTACCAATGTTTACTAAGATGACAATGGAATTACGTGCAGAGGGCAACTAGTTCCAAGAATGATCAGAATTGGCCCTTGAAAAATGTGAATAATAAAATTCACCAAAAAAAAAAAAGTTAAAGTGACATCAAAAATAAAAAAGAAAACTGAAAATGTAGATTGATGAAAATTTACAGTATTTGTTGGTACATTTTTCGGACAAAATGATATTGACTACAGCGTACAATAAAATCAACGTTAATGGACATTACGGCAAAGGGAGGTGAGGTTTCGGGAGCAAAAAAAACAAAAACAAAAAAAAACGAAAAATACAAATAAAAAAAATAAATAAAATAAAATAAAATAAAATAAGTAAATAAAGAAAGAAAAGGATTTAACCCGACATCTTTTTTGCCTGTAACTAGACAGTACCATTGCATTTGACAATTTTCCGGTGGTTTTGCGGTTGCTTTGTCTTCCCATATGGATTGAGCCCTTGACAAATCTGTTCGGTAATTTTGTTATTATATTCAAGAGCCTGTGGTCGATACAGTGACTTCCTTGATAGAACACGGTTGCTCATAAATAGGCTTATTATGTTACCCAAAACTTGAAGTCATCCCTCTAAAATTTTTGTGGTCGACATCACCATCTTGTGGACCGCTATGGAATATATGCTACCCCGATTACAACAGATTTTCGCTTTGAAAGCTTAATTGTTGTTTCCTCTACCGGATTTGACATGTCCAACAAGGCGGGTGTCTTATAAGAAGCAGGAGATGCTTACTCTACCGGTGCACCTGATCTCACCCATGGTTTTTATTGGGTCCGTGTTGTTCATCTTTGTGTATGTGTGTGTCTTCGTTTTTCTTTTCTGTGCCATGCTCGTGTTGTATCTCTGTCCTTGGATTGTTCGTTTTGGATTAACGGTTCGGTTCTCACTTACTTTCTCACTACACGTCATAATGGATTGGGTGCTTAAAAATGATAAGCATGTTACTGCATTTGATCATGAAAAAATAATTATTTTATAGTATCTTCACAGTAATAAGAATATATGTTGAACTTGAAATTGAATGCGATTTCCAGTATTCGTGAACTCTGCCTTTAAAAACAAAGATTATTTTAAAATAAAGCATTAAGGCTATAAATTAAAAAAAAATATATATGCTATTCATTCTATTAATTTATACCCGTGTGAAATCGTGTTCGGTTAGAATAGTTTCAAAATGATTATTGTTGACAAATGTATAAAATGTTTTGTTGATCTGAATATTATTTCCATTTGACTGATTTTTCTTATATTCAGATATTTGTTAATTAAAATACTTAAAGTTATTGAGAAATTCTATTGTAATACATGAATTCATTATATAAGATTTCGAGTGTAGTAATAAGATTGTTTGTTATGTACAACAAAGATTTTTGTTATTTTTTTGTACGAGAACAGCATTGTTACGATGTTCATGGATTTGAATAATTTGCATAACATGAAATACAACACAAGACGATTTATTTGCAATATCTTTGTGAAGATAACATAAAGATTTTCACCTAAAATGGGAGTCTTCATAAATAAAAAAACTCATTGCCATGTTTTAGTCAAACTAAATTTTGTGTTTTCAATCAAAAGGGAAAAGCTAAATGAAATACGGGGATGTAATTCGTAATAGTATCGTTATCGATGTAGTCATTTGTACCTTATGATACCTATATTTTTATTAGGACAGATACCAGCCCTTCTATATATCAACTAAGCTAACCAAACACATTCTGTTGATTCTACAAGTGCACCTTTTCTGCAAATTTATACAAATACACCAATTTTAATGAATCATTACAGAAAATCTGTTAACAACACTGCAAATTGCATAAAAAACAGATATGTTTAAGACTCTTCATGATTTTTGTTGTTAGAATTTTTTAAGGATATACATGATTTATGTGGTATATATCCTGTTATTATAACCATTTCTACTTATTTGAACCAGCATTGTAGAAAAAAGCACCGTCCCAAAGAGTTTTAGATCTTTTCATAATGCATTCTGTCATTTCTGTTAATCTATTTTTGTTTTAAATTTGGTATTATCAGAGGAAAGAGTTCCATAGTGGTTGATACAATGTTGGAGTTATTTGTATATTTATAAACATCGTTATCAAACATCATACAAAAAATATCATACAAATAATAATATAGAAATTGTATAACTGATAATTAGTTGTTCTAATTATATAAACTTTGTCTATTTTGTTACAAGACACAGAAAATAACCATGACCTCAAAAAACATTTTTAGGCGCCTTTTTATTATTAAGTACACGTAAAGGGTGCTGAAATACATGTCTTCTCTCATATATATTCATGAATCTTCTGATTTTTTAGATTCCATTGAAAATAGTTTTATGACAAAATGAAAGAACTTGCACAAGAAATTCTTGGGCTCTTGGTGTAATTTAATTTGAAATAAAAATATCATCTTTCTTTTAAAAAAGAACTTGCTCAAATGTATATCGAGATTTTGACGTCAACAAACAAAAATATTTTAAACTAAAATTTTAATTCATTCACAGTAATCAAATATGAAATTAAGTTTAGCTGAAATTGCATATTTAAATTTCTGTTTCCACCTGACCGATTTTGTAGCTTATTTTGGTAGAAAATGACCCATTGGTTTATTATTACCATGTTTCACGGCATAGTTAAATGCAATAATTGTTGCTTTTACAACTTATACCTACTTCCTTTATGATTATTCTTTATGATTATTCAAAGGTTACGAACCTACTTTCACGTTAAAATAAATCCATTTCTGTGTCAATGTTATATCATAAAGTCATATTTGACTGTAATTAGTATTCCAAATGAAGTCCTCTACCATAACAACACATTCTATATTTTTGTTAACTGAACACCAACAGCTTTTGCACTTGAATTTACCACAATTAATTATCGAATGGAGGCTGTGATTGATGAATTCGCAATTTAAAGTCGACTCTGGTCGGTACACTGCAATGTAAAATATTGATTGATTGGTATAATTTAACGCCCAGTGTGCAATACTTCAGCTATATCAGGACGGCTAAAAGTTAATCAATTCAAAAGAATATAAGTAAAAGAAGGAAGAAAAAAGATGGAAAGTACAACAAGGGCAACTAGTTTTTATTGCCACTGGAAAAGGGGAGAAATTGGTAGGGACAGGAAATTTAGACTTCTATACGACACCTAATACAGCTCTCCTTAGAGAAATATAGAAAGGGGTCTTTACACTGAATGGAGCGCGGCGTTTCTCCACACAGTTTGCATACCATGGTTCGCGGTCAGGCTTTCCGTGTCATGACTACCCCGCATAAACAAGGCATTCCATATGCACCTACAAGGGACGCACCTCGCAGCTCATTTTTTGTCTAAAAGATTTTGACAGCATTAAGGGGTGGTGTTTGTTTGGTCATAAGAATCTGTTCTGGATTACTTCTCTGCTGTTTCCGGCATTAATTAATTCAGCCTCTCCATTTTGGACACCGGTAACAAGTTTGAATATAAATCTATATGTTTACGTTTTTCCAAAGTCATCATTACTATGAAAACGCTGATGACTTTGAATAAAATCAATAAATGAAAAAAAATATCAGTTTTACTTGTAAACAGATGCCCATATTTATCAAATGAGTTTTTCAAACCAACAACTATACAAATACATGCTCAAATTCATAAAAAAGAAAGTACGAAAGTAAGCCGGACTAGGCATGATATAGATTAAATGTCAACATGTTGAAAGATTTACGGTAGAAAATTCCTACTATTGCTATCGTTTTCAGAAAAATATTAGTACGAAAATAATATGTTGAAAAAATGTTCAAATAACATCTTTGTGTAGTTTCTTTTTTGCTTCTTCTTCTTGCTGGGTAGTCGGGTCATAATACGGAGAGCCTCACGTAAATGTAGCAAAAATAAAAATCTAACACACTAATATTATATTCAAGGAAGCCCGTCAGGAATATCATGTCAAAACATACTGACGTTCACGTAATAAGTTATATTATGTACCTATTCTTGTAACTATTTGTCGAAGGAACAAGATGTGTTTGTGAAACACTACACATGCCCCCAGATTCTACAGTAAAATATATGAAAATACCCAATTTAACCCCTTTTTGACTCTTGTGACCTTGACCTTTGACCTAACGTTTTTGGCATATTTATGTTTCTCTTGACTAGACCTATAAACTTGCCAAGTATTAAAAGTATTGCAACGTATTAGAAGTCTATCTTACACAGTTCAAAAGTAATATTGCTGCGGTCAAGCAAGTGGCAAAACTTTTATTGTGATGAAGTCAAGTTTAACACCCCAAGCTTACACAATGTGTTAGATTCGTCGATGTGAAATGTCTACATTGTAGATATATCAGACGTGAAAACCTGACAAATGTATACAATGTTGTCTTTGCACGACGGCGAGCCAATGAAAGGTAGACAGCTCGGGGTGTAAATCTTAATTTCGGTAAGCTGAAAGTTTTGCCACTTCCTTGACCGCAGCAATAAACGCCCAATTCAACCCTTTATTATGAAACAAATGAAGCCTTTATTGGGCTCTTGTTTATTGAAAATGGTTTTAATTGTTAAATGCACCTGTTTAAACATGCAATAAAAAAACCTACAGAAAAGCACTGAATCAAGATCTGACAAAAAATTAATTTTTTTCATTTGGCCCAATTGGGCCTCTTGTTTTTCAAAAGCGGTAAACGCTACGTCAAATGTGTTGGGGAGCTGCAGTTGCGCAATTTTGTTAGCAATAACATAAAGCAAACCCTGTCTCAATAGGTAAAACAAAAAGGATTCTACAGTCAAATATTGGAAAACAGCCAATTTAACCCCTTTTTAACCTCTGTGACCTTGACCTTTGGCCTGACCAAATTTTTTGTTTGATATCTATATTCCCCTAGACTAGACCTATACACTTGCAAAGTATGAAAAGTCTATCTTACATAATTCAAAAGTTATAGCCAAGGTTAAAGTTTCGAACAAACAGACAGACAGACACACAGACAGCACAAAAACAATATGCCCCCGATCCTCGATCTGGGGGCATAAAAAGGAAGAAAATTCCGGTATTTGTTAAAAATGCATTCAAATGATAAAGCATTTTTGACAAATTTAGGTCAGTATAATACCGGGTTTTAAGGATTGATGGACATATTCTTTGGTTGGTGCATGGTACCGAGACCGGTATATAGATAGTCACAGTGGTGAAGTTCCCGCTGTGGACTATTTAACTTTTGTAGTAGTGTTCGCGTCAGGAAGACCGGTTCACATCTAAGCTTCAGAGGATATGAAGTCCTCTATGACAAATTTGTAAATCACTAAGGCAGCTTTGAACTTTCAACTCGACTCACTTTCCCGTTTAATTGAGCAACGACAAACCTGTTTAGTTGCTTGCAGTATGGAAAGTAATGGAGTATAAATTCAGGCCACAGTAGAAACTGTGTATTTCGAAATACTCCAAATCCACTGTTAGATGTTCGCTTGATGATGACAACAACACAGAACATAATGTTGATTTGGAACTAAATAGATGTAGTTCGTGTCCTCATGTTGGACATTTCGTACGAATAAGCTGGAGTAAATCTGTCGAAGTATGTTAGAAGGATCTTGAAGGCTTGTACTATTTTAAAACAAACACAAAGTCAAAAGCGCAGAATGAAATTGATTTTAAGCGCAAATCAAAATATTTCTGGGGAATTTTCTGGCTGAAAAAGAAGCGCATTAAGAACTTTAAAGAACTTAACAACCGCGAACGATGAATTGTCGGGAGTGAAAAGGATGAACCGAAATTGGAAAGGAGTAGGAATTAAGATGTGAAATCCTTACCAACGAAAAAGATTAAATTTTGGGTAACTTAAAATACTAGAATACCAAAGTTGCATTTCGTTATGATGTACACATGTTTCAAGGATTAACCTCTCATCAGCAGCATTAGAATCAAATAATATGGAAACCTGTAATCCAAAAATAGTATAAAAAAGTACTCATTACCAAAAATATCGAGGCAAAATCCAGTAACAAGTACATCCACCGGGTGCCATTACGGAATAAAGCCTCAGTATATTTTGATAAACAGTAAATTTCTGTTAAGACAATGTCTAATTGAGTTACCCTTTATTATTATTTTTATTATTATTATTATAATGAGTAACGTATCATTAAGAATTGGAGAAGAAGGACGAAAGTAACAAGTAACAATGTAACAAGTATTCGACCTATTCGGAACGTTTTCAGTGTCAAAGGAAAATAAGTTAAAAAATTGGCAAGAAAAATCACCATGAATTGTGCAAAGGATTGAGTCAACAAATAGAAGACATAGTAAAATGTGCCACGAAAAAATATGAAAATATAATCTGCGATATTCGACTTAACAATACAATACTATACAATGAGGTCAATGCAGAAATTTATTGACATGAGAAGGGTATATTGACCGAGTGTCAATATGTAACCTTTCTCAAGTCAATAAATTTCTCCATTGACCGAATTTAATAGGCTTTACAGTCAAACCTGACCATGCTGTCACCTTGATTAAGCAATAACCTTGTTATAACAGCCACAATTTTATTTCCCATTTCCTTTCAATTCAGCTATTTTGAACCTTGATTAAGCAGTCACCTGTCTTATGTGGCCAATTTTCTCTCTTCCCCTGGGTGACCTCTAAAAGCAGGTTTGACTGTAATAGTTTTATTATTTTCAAAATTCTAGGATTTTTATGGAGACTTTCACTTATTAATCTCAATTTATATATGAATCTTTTTTTCGGATGCGTATTTTCCATTAGAGTCATGGAACTAAATATTCCTGATCTGTATATAACAAATATACAAACCAATCAAATTAAGAAATTTTTTAATTTAATAAAACAAAATCTTTTCATTATATAATTTTAGTACGAGGTCAATACGTAAAGAATTCGTCTTTTATCTCTTATTTAATGATTATGTAAAACTGATCTATTTTAAGCAGAGGTCAATACTTAAAGTTCTTGAATTTATTGACAACTCTTAGAAATATACAAGATCATGTGACCACAATTGAACAAATCAGATGAGTTTAAAAATATAAGAAAATAATAATAGTGCTTAATTACTTTTCTATGTAAATATTTTGATTACACAACAAATATTATTTCTGTCTTGTGATGTTAGTGAGGGCACGATAATATGACTTTCTGTTGAACAAATAAAAGCATATGGAGTAAATGTATATGGGACAAAATGCATACAAATACATGGTAAGATTAAGCAATGAACAACTCTTTATGATTTTGCTTATTGTGGTTTTATCGAGACAATCAAGATATATCTAAAAACTCTGTCCCACACGTTAATTCTCTTTAAAAGATAAATCACTTCCTTATCTTCCGAGGCATGCCGAGGATAAGATAGTACTTTATCTTGTTTATATTCCAGTGCTACTTTACTGTACGCTAATAAAAAGCTGTAACAAGCCATTATCTATGATGACATTTATTTGCATAAAGTGTAATTTCTGCAATAAGTTTAGAAAGCAATTCCCTCAGTTTAAATCGTAAATAAATAATAAAAAAAGGATAGACAATATTACTCAGAATAATATTCAGTATATTGACAATTTGTATAGCGTTTTCTGGAAAATCCGCACGTTATTAAATAAAGGATTCAACTGGAACCTAAATATTAAACAAAACACATTGCCAACGACGTGAAAGGGAACAGATAGACCAAATCACAAAGGCACATTCAGTCATTCATATGTAGCATACCGTTTGACCCTGTCCATTTGGGCGACGCATTGTATTGAATTCGACTTTATATGTATATAAAGTATCGCATTATTTGCCAGTGTAAATAAAATTGAAATTACACCGAAGAACTTTGTTGAAAATCGTATTTTAAAATGACATTATGGTAGTCTCCCTTCTTACAAAATTACAGCTGCGCGTAGAGACTGGTTTATTCTTTGACAATAGACAGGTGGCTTTGACAATATATGAACGAATGGCATTGAACTTATTTTTAGATGAGGTGGGATATACGTCTTTGAAAATGAATAAATTTTTGCAGACATGTCTGGCATACAGAATAATGTGATCTTATATCCTGCCAAATTTCTACTGATCTTTGATTAATAATTAAAAATTATTAGAAACAGCTTTAAAAACTTTCTAAAAAATTGTGTCAAAATATGTGCACTTTCTGGAAGTTGAGCCAGAACTATGTTTTAATATTGTTGTTCATACCATTTTTTTTTGTTTCAGTCTGTATTGTGTAAATTGTCATATTTTTACATTTTATTCATTTAGTTTTGATTTAGCAGCGTTACTTATGCAATAAAGATTCAGTCTTCTCATTTTTCTGTGGTTGATTGTTTGTTTAGTAAGATTGAACACTCTTTTTACATCTCTTGTCCGACCTGCTTAATGAAAATCATTGTACAATTAACCATAGATTTTTTTCAGTCCGGTGACCTATTTAGTTCCATGGAAATATAAAGGTTCTATCTACTGAAGACTACAGTAAACATTTCAATAGTGCTTTATAACTGACAAAATTTGTTGGTTAGTATGAGAGGTAGGGTCCGAGTCTTTGATATACAAAAAGCATTGTAATGATTAGTAATAGAAGCTTATTAATGCGTGAGATATCATACAATACTTACAATTTGCGTTTCCCAAACTTTCATATACTTCAGGATTTTTTTTTATTAAAGGCAAACTCCCACTGAATTTTATTTATGCAACACGAAAAACCATTTTTTCTCTCTATGGGCCTCTTAATTGAAAACTAACAAAAAGGGGTTTCCTTTACAATAACTAAATTTAAAGATATTATGATTAATTGGAAAAATTAATAAGTTTTAACAAAATGAGTTGAGAAAGCTTTATAATAATTGAAAGTGAATTAAGTCATTAAAATATTTTATTACCTTAACTATGTCACGGTGTTCCATAGATTTTTTTTATGATATGGAAATACACAACACCTAACATAACAACAAATGTTAATGACGATATTATATTTACGTTCAGAAAATGATGTTGAAAAATGAAAAACCAACAAAAGAATATTTTACACGACCCTTTATAGGGGAGATTTCATAACAAGTAAGATAACAGTTTTAAACATGAAATTCAATATGGTATGCATAAATTCACAAGAAGAAAAAAAATATGCACAGTACTTTAAAACTGCAAACCCGTATTTCTATAAAGACCCTATTTGTAATTTGCTCTCTATCAGCTTACACATATTTCGATATATATATTTCAAAAGTTTATAATTTGATCTGCACTGAAGAGGCATAAATTGTCGAAAGGGCCATATACAGAAACTGAATTTACAGTAACTTCGGTATTTTGTTATTTATTGCCACTGGACCGATGCCTCTACTGGTAGATTGTTAGTCCCCGAGGGTACTCACCAACCCAGTAGTCAGTACTTCCGTGCTGGCCCGCAAACGATTTCATTTGGAAACCAGCAATACTTGAAAAATAAAAGTGACAACAAAAGTCCGAATCGATCAAAGGAGGAGACCAATCAGGAAAATCCGTATAACATTCGACTGAATCAGGGGAACACAATCCGACACAGAACATTTTTGGCAAGCCGTCATATTCCCGACTTGGAACGGGCATTTTATAAATAAAATGGTGGGTTAAACCAGGTTTATTGATGCATCAACCCCCGGCTTATATGACGATTAACTATAGCTTCTGTGTGCAAAGATTGTGTTAAATGTCAAAGCCGTAATATTGTCAGGGCGCACTACACTATTTCAATACGCCAATGTTTGACAGACCTCGAAAATAGTACTTTAAAAATAGTGCCTTTTCATTTGTAGTGACTCCAGCCAATTGATACATGTTATAATCATCAAGATCATAGAATATTTCTAGGTGAATGACGGAGAGCAAAGAACAGTTGAAGAAACATGATTAAGTTGCATAACAAGCTAGAACGAATCGAATGAAATACGACCAAATACCGAAAATTCTCTGTTGCGACTATGTACAAAATTAACCGGAACGTTTCAATTCAATATTATTTTCTTATTTGACCATACAACATATGGTTTAAATGTATTTATTGTATCGTGCTGGTGATCTGTTAACGGAAAACAAGTTCCCGCACCTAGGAAAATTCATTTCTATAATATTGGAATTTTTGAAATCCCGGAATTTAACATACGNAAAAGAATTATCAGTTTATCTTAAATAACAAATTCTCACCAGTTAATTGAAAATGACATTTTTATGACCCTAATCAGTGACTACGATTTCTTGCCAACCAGAGGTAATTTTTCAAGCTTGTGACGTCACGGCGGAAACTCCTATATTGTCAGGGCGCACTACACTATTTCAATACGCCAATGTTTGACAGACCTCGAAAATAGTACGTACTATAAAAATAGTGCCTTTTCATTTGTAGTGACTCCAGCCAATTGATACATGTTATAATCATCAAGATCATAGAATATTTCTAGGTGAATGACGGAGAGCAAAGAACAGTTGAAGAAACATGATTAAGTTGCATAACAAGCTAGAACGGATCGAATGAAATACGACCAAA
>MJUU01070620.1:35750-54567 GCA_002080025.1 Modiolus philippinarum
TTGAGAAATATATACTCCATACGATGGGGAAGACGGAATATTACTGTCGAGGTGTGGAAAGTTTACAATTTCAAAATTGAAATCGTCTCTTTTGTCATAAATTCGTGTGCTGAGGTTGCCACTGTCGTCAAACTCCAAAAGTAAATCTAAAAACGAAACAGAATGGTCCATGTCTGTAGTCTCCTTTATTTCAAGTTCTGGGGGATATATTAATGGAATATAGTCGGCAAAGTTACTATTATTAAGCGACAAGACATCATCAATATATCTGTATGAGTAATTAAAGGATCTAGCCTCTTTAATGTTATTTTGTTTGACCAAATTTTGCAACAATTCTGTTTCGTAAGTGAACAAAAACACAAGTGAACAAAAACAGGTCGGCTAAGAGAGGAGCACAACTCGTTCCCATAGTAATGCCGACTGTCTGTTGGAATATCTTGCCCCCGAACTGGACAAATATGTTGTCAATGAGAAATTCCAGCATGCTGATCACCTGTTCTTCAGTGTAGTATCGTGTGTTACCCTTTGGTAAATTTATGAAAATTTTGTTTGTGAAATAAGGATTGTCTTCCTCTTGCATAGCTGTGTCCTTAACTGATTTTGGCTTTTCTATTATGACCCTCTTATTACTTTGTTCTCTGTCAGCTTTTACATATATTTCAGTTTTTGGATCTCCAAATGTTTTGATTGATGTGCACTGAAGAGACCTGAGTTGCCGAAATGTCCATATGCAGAAACTAAATTCAAAGCAACTTTGGTATTTGTTATCTTTTACTACTGGACCGCTGCCATTGATGGTAGACTGTTAGTTCCCGATGGTATTTTCCAATACAGAAGCCAGTAATTCTGTGCTGACACGAAAATCGGCCTGTTTTTATGAAAATGTTGTTCAAAAACTAAGGAGTATCTCACTCTTTCATAGCTCTGTCCTTAGCTAGTTTGGGTTTTCCTTCCGGAGCACCTGATGATACCTCAGTTTTATAGGGTTTCACACTGCTAGTGCTTTAGTTTTGTGGCGTTCTTGTTCATTTTTGTTTATCTGTTTTGTCTTTGTCATACAGTCTCAATTCGTGGTGTCTGTGAATTTCTGTGATTTTGGATTTATGATTTTAGAATCCCCCCCGCGTCGGTATTCGTTTGCCGATGTACTTCAAAAGGGTTATGAGTAATTTTTTTTTGTTGAAAAAAAATAATTGCATCTTCCTATGGCCACAGTCATTCAGTGTCAACACTTGTTCAATCATACCCTCCTTCTTCAATTTGCTTGACTTGCGTACAAGTTCACAAAACGAGCTGTCGGTTTCACTTGAGATATTGAACTCACAAAAGTAGCATGTATGCAATGTATCCAATACAATGACAAAATTACTGTGTAAATTAGCTTACATTTATGTTTTAAGACCATAAAGTACAGTTATAAATTGCTTAAACGTGGCATTTCAGTGTAAAAATGCAGAAATATTTCTCAACATTTTCGATAATATTCTGACACCACTTGACTCAGACTTCAAAACTGACAATTTAATCATCTTGCATCAAATTAAGCCATAACTAACACTTCGTGACATTTTTTTCCTATGTTTTGTGTTAAAATGTGAAACCATAGCTGTTGGACAAAAAACTCACTCAAAAATAAGAAATTCAATCTAAACATCGCAAAATGATATGCGACGAGGGGGGATAGTAAAAATTAAGATTGTAAACTTGATTTCAGTGGCCGCAATTTTTACGTTTACAAAAAAAGCTGCTACAACGGTGAATGAAAGGATATGGAGTAAATGCACATGAGACAAAGTCTCTACAAATGCATGGTAAAAAACCAACAAAAGAACAACGCTTTTAATGTTGTTTTTCATCTTGAAGTCACAATGAGGCCTTCAACAATGAACAATGACAGCTAAAGGGGAGATTGAGTACCCATAAACCGGTTAAGACCTACCGCTGGCTTTTGCTAGTGCCGGTGCCAAGTCCGGCTGTCCCGAGTTCCTATCGTTGTCTACGTTTGTATTTTGTCTTATACGTGTTTTTATTGTGTAGTTCCCTGGCAGATTGTGGCGTGTAATTACAATTTTCAGCCATTTTAGGTGTTTCCTGTTATCCATTTTTTTTTACACTCCTAGTAAGTTCAAAACGCCCCCTGAAAACTAAATGTATTTGAAAGAATTGGGTACAGTTAAACTTTGGAAGCTTAAACAGTACAATGCGTCTTTTTGTCATCGTATTTTTTTTAAATTAAAGGTAAATGGATCCACGCTTTGTTTTTGAAGGATTGAATATAGTAAAATCCTATACTAGGGTTTTAAGGGATTCTGGTTTGTTTGTTAAGCATTGATAGAACAAATGTCCAAATTGCATTTTTTGTGGCCTAATTTTAGATGAAATCAAAAATTTAAAACAGCAGGCGAAATCTTTGCAAATAGAAGAAAAAGATCAAATTTTGGATAACTTGAAAATTCAGTAAGGAAGGCCCGTGTATTATATACAATGTGTGGCAAGTGTCGGAGCTACTTGGAACGCATTCAGTTTCCAAGAAAAAACCGGAAAGAAACATCTTTTGAATTGTTCATAGAACTGAGTAGACAAAAAGACACAAAATGCTTAAAAAATATGAAATATAATCTACAATATCTGACTTAATAATCTTGTACTTTGCTGTTAATATGGTGAGCTTGAACATTTATATATGTTACATTACATATATTACATCTCAAATTTGACGAAAATTGTCATCTCAGTACTAAAGTTTACGACAAAATTGTCGATTTTTATTTCAAAATTATCAATTTCCCTAACATTGACAGTAATATTCCAGCTTCTCCTGCTTACGGGGTGTATGTGTCACAACTTATTCGCGAGAGCTAGCACAAATTATACAGACTTTCTCAGACATAGTTATCTCCGTGACTGCCTTTTGAACCAAGACTTCAAAAAATTCCGTCTCAAATAATCATTTAAACAGTTCTGTAATAGATATCAATCCCTTGTGGAAAAATTTGAAGTTTTGGTCCGAACTCTGATTCAAGATTCTTTCTTTACTTTATACTGGGATGATAATTTTTATAAGGTGTACGACCTTTCAATGACAATTGCTGTTAAGTTGCTACCGAACACTACCGCAATGGAAGGGGAGGTTTGGCTAGCCATAAAACCGGTTAAACCACCATTTCTTTTCAAATGCAAGTCAGGATCATTGCGGTCGACAATATCGGCGGTGGTTTCCACCTGATTTATCTTTTTGTCTGATGGACTTCGACTCTTGACCACTCTGTTCGGTAATTTTGTTATTACTCCCATATATCAAGGGGTTAATGCAAGAAGGTCGTAAGTGCATTTTTCAAAGTTTTGAGATATTCAAGTTTAAAGGTTTTGAAGCTGAACAGTTTGGACACCATAAATTACATAATATCGAAACTCTGTATGTTTATAGCAAATGAAAGGAAGTTGTTGTTGTGCATTTGTGAAGAAGTTATTATAAGCAGTTCCTGTGATAATTACTAATTAATCACTTACGACCTTTTGGAATATTCGAAAAGTATGCAGTACATAGAGAATTTTAGACATAAGTACATTTACAACTAAATGGAATATTTTATTTGCATGATGAGAATAATCGTAAGTGCACTTATGACTTTATATAACTGATGTTTTAACAATAAAATGGTTAATTATGTGTACTTACAGTCAATGTGTTGTGGATTCATATCATTGTGGTGTGCAATTCAGAAATATATCAACATAAAACATTTTATTTATCGTTTCTATGTGGGTCATATGTCCCATTTGACGATACATTCTTTATTTTGCAGATGTTTAAAATCAAATTATTAAATACATTGGAAGTGCATTGGCAAAACCCGTGCATTTAAAAATTTCAAATATATAAACTATCGAGAGTGGATAAAATATAGTAATGAACATGATCTTGTGGTGTAATCTTTATATTCAATGTATAGAATTTTGTAGGACTTCATTCACATTCATTGCTCAGAAAATGCATAGAGCTGTGTAGAACTATTATATTCAGTGCAATGAGTGCATGGATATTTGGCTATTGTTATATTTTGTGGTTAAAGCTTTGAAGGAATTGGGTGATTTTTGTTAATTCTGTAGTGGAAGGTATTTTTTTTATTATTTATGCAGTAGAAGGTGCTAACTTTTGTTACATTCCAATCAAACTCAGGTTTTTTCTATGTGGTTCATATGAACATTCTTTATTTTTCAACACTAATGACCTTCTAAGTACTTTGTCTTCTGGATCGAATCATTCCCAGAACATTCACAATACTTAAGGTGATTGTTTTGTGCTCCTCAATTATGTATTTTGTTTATACATTCTATCTGCCTAAAAGTTTTTTTTCCTAGAACTATGATGCTGTGAGTGTGATTCCAGACCATTCCAGTTTAATTATTTATCTCTGGTTTGATAGGAATTCAGTTTGTCCGTATTGGTCCGCTATGGTGGTCCAATTCTAATTTTGTTAAATTCGTTATTATGTCGAAACGATATGGAAATATGAAGACTTTTTCCTTTTAAATAAACTGTGGCTATGTTTTTTCGGCCATTGTAGGTGTTTCCTGTTATCTTTTTTATTCCATTTCTTTTAGAATTAAGCTACATGTTACTATAAATATGATTGTCTAATATTTTCCTGCTATCATGACAATCTTATATCAAAAGCAAAGCAGCAAAAGATAACATTCATATTTTGCTACTGCATGCAAAGCATTCCGTTTATTTGTTTCCCGGTTCTATATTTCTGGTCTATATTTGTTTTGCCCTTAACATGGGTCGAAACAGAGGACAACTTGCCTTGTTCTCCAGTGAAAAGACTTCATAAAAAGCAAAAGACATGATGCTATTACATTTTTCTGTTTCATTTCATAAAAAAACAAGTTGCTTTTTGTGTCAGCTAGTGAATACACAGAGATGTTGTAGCAGTTAAGTTTGCGTATCTATTTCTTCACTTTCACCTCCGCAATTCATTTTCAGCTGTCAATTGGCTGTATTATTCATACTCCCTGACAAGCATTTAGCTTTCTTTATATTTTTCTTCAAAGTATCTGATCTATATTTATTTTTTCAACTAAGAAATTTTTCTGGACTTTAGGTTTGCTAGTTTTCATGGAGCGTCGCAGACGAATCTCATTGGTTGTTTCTGTGTCATTTTATTGGTTTTATCAATGTGTTTAATGCTTTATGCGCTAAAAATCACTTATGATACAAACACATAGAACATAAATGCTAGTGACAAAAGTATTAAGTGCTCTTAAGTAAGTGGGCAATGTAGATGTATCTCTATCCCTAAAGTCATTAGTGCATTTACGACTTTATTGAATTATTTATAGCAGATTTTGGTATTTAAGAGTTCTGAACTAAATTGAATATCTTCATTATTACTATAGCTAGAGTGTTCGTTTTTGGACTACAATATAGCTTTTGAATTCTTTTATAAGAATATGGGAAAAAGTGAAAATTGATGAAATATGCACTTACGACCTTCTGGCATTAACCCCTCGATATGATTACAAAAACTATTAAAAGTGAAATATGCTATACGATGTATAGTTATTTCTGTGATGTTAGTAATGGTGCAATGATATGACTTCCTTTTGAACAAATAAAAGCATATGAAATAAATGTAAATGGGACAAAATACTTACAAATACATGGTAAAATTCAGCAAATTGAACAATGCAATGATCTGTATTGCTTCAAAAAAGCTGTTACAAAACATTATCTATTATGAATGGGGGTAATAACAAAATTACCGAATAGAGTTGTCAAGAGCCGAAGTCCATGAAACAAAAAGACAAATCAGGTGGAAACCACCGGATAAATTGAGACCGCAAAGGTTCTGACTTGGTACCAGCATTTCAATTAATTTGTATATTTAGTGTAAATTTTTGTAATTTGTTAAGAAAGTAAACCCTTCAGTGTAAGTCGTAAAAAGATAATAAAATAATACGAAAAATTTTGCTAGAATAACATCCTGTATGATGTCAATTTTGTGGATTTCTTTTTTTTTGGCCAAGAATCTGCACATTTTTTATACAAAAAATTCAACTGGAGGGAATATAAGTATTCATTAAAACACGCTTTTTATATAAAAGATTCAACGGGAATATAAAACACCTTGCCATCAATGTGAAAGGAAACAGAAAGACCAAATTACAAAGGCACAGTCAGTCATTCATATGTATCTTACCATTTGGCAATGTCCATTAGGGCAGGACAAATGTATTGTATATCTATATAAAGTATCGCATTACTAGCCAGTATATTTGCCAGTATAAATAAAATTGAAATTGCAACGAAGAACTTTGTTAAAAATTGTCTCTTAAAATGACATTATGGTAGGCTCCTCTCTTACAAAATTAAGGCTGCATGTAGAGACTGGTTGCTTTAACAATATAAAACATATGTTAAATGCGGTCGAATGAACTATATTGAAGATGAATAAAATTTTGTACAGACATGTCAAGCATAAAGTGAATTGATCGTATATTTTGCCAAATTTCTACTGAACTTGTATAAATTTCCTCAATCCTGTTTATATCCATTGAACTATATAAATGCGTTCTAAAATAGAAAAGGAAAATCTATTTGTCCTTTTTTCAAGGAAGATTTGAAATACTCTACCAAACAGTTGTTTTATCAATAATTCCCCTTTAAATGACACAGATTATCTCTACACACACATAGCTGATACTTTTAATATCTATATATATATATATATGATAATTGAAATTTCTTTTATAAATTTCTATCAACTTTTTGTTCTGTTGTTTCTAATATCAACAATCATAATGGAAATTTCTGTTATAAGAAGATATTATTTGGTTTGATGATAGAAATTTCTACTGAATCTTGATGATATAAATTTTTACTACATAAAAGAAATTTCACTTGAATAATAGAAATTTCTACTGAAAAATAGAAATTTCTACTGAATGATAGAAATTTTTATTGAATGATAGAAATATCTACTGAAAAGTAGAAATTTCTACTCAATGATAGAAATTTCCATTGAATGATAGAAATTTCTACTAATTGATATAAATTTCCGTTAAATGATAGAAATTTCTACTGAGTGATAGAAATTTCTACTGAACGTATGAGACTTCATATTTTACTGACATGACTGGAATTTCAATCACAAGGCTAATCAAACGTTTGTTACTAGTATTGTCTCGGGAGTATTGTCCCCACACTGATGGGAATTTCCCGTTAATTTGGACATTTTTGTTATAAATGGTTATAGAATTGACCCTTACAGTGATGAAAATTCCTACAATATTTCATTAGCATATGTACATTTGTACATTCTACACAAGATGCAAAAGCTTATTATGTCATCAACAAGCTTATGCTATCAATAATAAAAAAATCAGACTCTTTTATATCTTTTCCGCAAAAAATATTTGTAACTGATCGATCAAGCTTGAAAAAATAAAACATGTATTTCTCTTCATTTGTTATCTTAAAGTGAGTGTTGAAAATTAAGGTAAAAGGGTAAATGAGACACGTGATAATGTATTTGCATGCAAAACACAGAAGTCACCCAAACCAGAATCCAATTTAATATTCTTCGAAAGAACAATTAATCTATTGTGTTTCTGTCTATCCTATTTCATCATACCGGTATATAATCATTTCTACTTTAAATATTATGATGTGATGTGGTTTAGGTTACATCAAGTTTTATTAGTATCAATTAATTAGCTGTGTGACTAATTGAACTGTGAAATCTAAAGGACTTGGTTGCACAAACGTCAATTAAGGCTAAATTAATTTGAATTTTAAGTGTAAATTAAATCCTTATCCTGAACAAATTCAACCAAATTAATTCATACTTAAAATTTAAACGTCAATATCAATAGAAATTCTCTTCTTGGCCAGACTAGCTGCTTACCACGGCACTGTAAACTCTTTTATTAAGTTATATCTACTGAACAATGAGAATTTCTACAATAAATACAAATAGTGCTTGATCATTGAAGAAATTTGTTGGTTAGTGGGGGGAGGGGGTCTGAGTCTTTAATAAAGCATTGTTATGATTAGTGTTTAAAGCTTATAATTTTTGTAATATTTGGCTGTACTTACAGTTTGCATTTCTCCAACGTTCACATTTTTTTTTACAAAGGCAAAACTCCTGCTATCAATGGGAACTCGAAGTGTTTTAAAACTCTTTTTTTCTAACTGGTGAACTCTTATGTCAAAATGGACAAAAGGGGGTTTCTTTGACAGCAAATAAATTTATGAATATTAAGATTAATTGGAAAAAATTAATATATCTTAACAAAATAAGTTGAGAAAGCTTTATAATTTTTGAAAGTGAATGAAGTCATTTAATTATTTTATTACCTAAACCGTGCCACGGTGTTCTATAGAATATATTAATGATATATTTTTAATTTAAAGAAAGATGGAAATGCACAAACCAAACAAACCCTTGTGTATTGCAAACAAATGTAAATGACGCGATTATATTTATGTTCAGAAAATGATGTTGTGAAATAAAAAGACAAACAAAAGAATATTTTTACATAACTCCCTAAAGGGCGACGTCATATGAAGTTGGATTATATTTATCAAACATGAAACTTGAATTCAAAAGAAAAAAAAATATATATAAAAATGCATACTCGAAGTGGTACATGGTTAAGTCTGTAAATTTTCCCAACAAAGTTTGAAAACTGCAGCTTTGAAAGGGATTTAAAGTAATAAAAAAATCCCAAGTCATCGCATTGGGTTTTGATCAATAACGTTATTAAAAAAATAATGAATGTATTCATAAGTTATGTACATTTTTCAACAATTTTCATTTTTTACTTTAAGTATACTGAATTTAAACAGTACAAAAGAGAAATATTTGGCAAAAAACTATATTTATTGCAGAAAATACGTCTTAACTTTGTAGTTTGCCTATGTCAACATGTCCTGTAATAAGGGGCTATGGTAAAATTTTTTCAAAGACTAGGAATTGTTGTAAAAATGCAAAAATATTTTAGTTGCATAATAAACAGTTAAATTTGTTATGCTGTTAACTTGATATGTAAGGCACAAAAAGACTTTAAATGTCATTGATTCGTATCTGAGGTTACTTTAGGCTAGCATAAATACTTAAGGCTAAACATAAATGCGTTTGGTTAAGCATAATTACCTTATGCTAGGCACAATTTCATTTTAGGCTAGGCAGAAATATTTTAGGCTAAGTTTAAATGTGTGATATCAATTTAAATTGTACACAATGTATATGTTTTTCTTAAAATTTACCTTAGACAAATTTTAAGATGCACTTTTGATAGTTTTAAAATCACTCATAATTTACAATTGTAACAATTTTTTCACATATAAAATCCTTTTTCAAAGTTTTATTGTGCATCATTCTATATCAAGCATTTCTATGGTAGAATGGAAAGGAAATACATGTTCCCATAGAGAGCCGCAGTACTAGAAATAATATCCTGAAGAGAAAACTGGGTGTTGACCACTTGTTCAGTCATCTGGGCATTAAGGATTACTCTTTTGTGCATGGCTCTGTCCTTAGCAGATTTTAGCTTCTTATGCCCCCGGATCTTTAGATCGGGGGCATATTGTTTTTGTCCTGTCTGTCTGTCTGTCCGCAACTTTAACCTGGCTCATAACTTTTAAACTAGATGTGATAGGACCTTCATAATTGTTATGTGTATTGATCATGTAAAGCTGAACACCATTATGCAAATTTCACTAAGGTCAGGTCAAAGGTCAGGTCAAAGGTCAAGGTCACAGAGGTCAAAAGGTCAAAATCTACATTTTGCTATAGCTCGTTAATTACAATTGCTTGATATTCTATATCTGAATAGATCTAATTATGCTTAATACAAATCCACCAATAAAATTTGGGTCAGGTCAAAGGTCAAGGTCACTGAGTGCAAAATTGAAAACTTTAACAAAAACTTTAACATTGCCTATATCTTTTCAACCAGATGTGATAGGACCTTCATATGTGGCCTGTATATTGGTCATATGAAACTGAACAACATAATACAAATTCACTAAGGTCAGTCAGGTCAAAGGTCAAGGTCACAAGAGTTCAAAAGGTCAAAATCTAGATTTTGCTATAGCTCGTTAATTACAATTGCTAGAGGCTTGATATTCTATATGTGACTAGATCTAATGGAGCTTAATACAAATAAATAAAAAAAATTGGGTCAGGTCAAAGGTCAGTTCACTGAGTGAAAATTTGAAAACTTGAAAATTGTCGATATTTTTCCAACCAGATGTGATAGGACCTTCATATTTGGCCTGTATATTGATCATACATAGCTGAACATCATTATGCAAATTTTAATAAGGTCAGGTCAGAGGTCAAGGTCACAGAGGTCAAAATTTAGATTTTGCTTTTAGCTCGCAAATTACAATTGCAAGAGGCTTGATATTCTATATATGGATAGATCTAATGGAGCTAAGTACAAATGTCTACTTAATCTTAATTTCTAGTGATGGCAATTTTAGTATGTATTTTGTATGGTAGACATGGTTGCTGCCGGGGGCATAGTGTTTCATAAAAACACATCTTGTTCGTTTTAGATCCTATATGGAATTTGTATCCTTTCAGCTTTTACAGATATTTTGGTTTGTGGACATGCCCAAATGCAAACTAAATTCCTAGTAACTTTGGTATTATATTTCACACTAATGGTAGGTGAATTCTGAAAATTGTATGGTTGTGGTAAATATATTCTTGGGGAGGACTTTGTAATAGTTTTTTAAACTGTGTAAATGTTTCATGGACCTCCCTCGGTTGGAGTGAGTTTTCTATTTTTCTTCTCATTTTGATCATTCTTTGTTATTCTTGCCAACTTATCGTATAATTGGCTGGACATATAATTTTGATATTTTTTATACTTTGGTATAATAATAAACATGTATATAACATCCAACATATAAGAGTAAAGGAACACGTTCTGATATTATAAGTGTGTGCGAATATCTAAAAACAATTGAGATCGGGAAATGTCATAGAAAGTTGATAAAATGATATTGGAAAAATCGTTTTTATGTTATGATAAATTTTTGTTACATTTTGTTTAAAGCCGTGTGATTAGTCAATTACCTGAAGTTTTAACGCCTTTTTTCTTAACAGCTAAAATAGTTTTACAAGTTGAAAGAAAAATAAGTCCATATAAATTCATCAAAACTATTAGGATAAGGTCACACTTGGAACACTGAAATATTTTGTCTTGGAAATAGGACGCCATAGAGACTTGCGACTTTCACAATTGAACTTATTCATTATATCTCTAAATGTTGTCAAGTAAAATTGATGACTTTGAATTTTAACCCGTGATCTCGTGATTGGAAAACTCTTTAACCTTAGTATGGAGCTGATAGAGTGTAAAGGATGTCCGATTTCTGGATGTTTTGCCTATAGCTCAATCCCTAGTACTGCCTCTTAAAAGTAAAAATATCAGGAAAAATTATCTGTACAATATCACCTGCAAATACGATCAAGGTAAAAAGACATTTGGTAAGTCACTGAAGAGAACATTGAACACACATTAGGGAAATATCTTCAATTATTCTACCGAACAATCGACACACTGGTTGATAGTTTCATTTGAAAGCTGTTGTGTTTACTGATCAATTTTATCTCACTAAGCTTTGAGACTGTCGCCCTCCCCTGTATTTTATTTATTTTTTTTTTGGAACCGTACTCAAGGAAGGAAAAGGTGTTCTATGATAAAAACTCAATTTTTCTCTAACAACAGGGGTTATGTTATGATATCTGGCATGTTCATATTTGAAAACCTACAGTTTTTTTTTCTCGATTAATATCTCCATATTTTCGCACCTTTTGTCCCTAGTGTCAAGGTCAAATGCTTCCATCGGTTTTTGTTTTTGTGATTTCGGACCTTTAGCACGTCAGAAAAATAGAATAAAAAGATAACAAGAAACACCTACAATGGCCGTTAGACATATTCACATGCCACAAAGTACCAAGAAACTTCACAAGAAAAAACCTTACAATAAAAAAAGACGAACATAAACAACGATAGGAACTCGGAACAGCCGGAATTGGCAACGGCACTAGCAAAAGCCAGCGGTAGGGTTGAACTGGTTTATGGGTACCCAAACCTCCCCTTTCTATATCCCGTTTCCCTGTAGTTTAATAAACATACGAATAAAACCCAAAACAGGTAGACTACTAACTCCATGACCACAATCTTGAAATGTGAAAGAGGACAAAACGTAATTTTGAAAACTGCCGCTAAACTGCCCTCTAGCTCAAGGGGTAGTTTGCTGGTAAAACACTGTTGCACTACAGAAGAAAAATCAAACTTAAAATTTCCAGATTTGTTTGGAAAAGAATCATCAAGTGTTTCAGTAGACATCGGCAGTATTAGTGAGAGGTCAATATGCGTTTAAAACCCCCAGGTAATAGGATTCCAATACCAATTTAATGGACACGTGCAGAATACCCTGTCAATATACCATATTGCGTAAAGAATGTATGTAACGTCCAGGTGTTTCTGGACTTTTAATCAGTTTCTGGCATTTTTAACAACATTTCCGTAAAATCGAGGACGAGAACTGCCCTTAGTAATAAGCTGTTTGCGAGTGACATAATATTTTGATATCAAAGGTTCACATCTTCGATGAACCTTTTTAAATGAATTAAGCAATTTATGAAATCTGTAAGTTTTGAAGTGATAGAAAGGTTACGTTATTAAAGTCGTCAAGAGTAGAACTAAAGCGTGCGAATCGTACCAGTTAAGAAATATAAACTCCATAGGATGGGGCTAGAGGAACGTCGCCGTCAGGAAAAGGGACATTAGTAATACTGAAATTAAAATAATTCCTTTTAATTAATAGTAACTTCGGTATTTTGTTATTTTTTATCGTAAATGTAAGTTTTTATTTTACCAGAGTCAACGATGATAGTTAGATCCAGAAAAGGGCAATATTTTGAATTACTGTTAGCTTTATTAAATTACAGTTGTTGTTGGTAAATGATGTCGCCATAATCTAAAAACTGGGGATTGTCAATAGTAAGGATATCGTCAATATACCTGCTATTATCATTGAAAATAGAAATAAGTAAGTCACTGTTTTGTATGGTTCCACTTTGTAGAAAACACGTTTCTTCCATAAAAGAACATTTGCTGTGTTTAACAGAAGTGTCGAAAAATTGTCAAAATAAGCACATTTTGAGCGTTGGTTCAGATAAAGCAACTTTAATTGTTTTCGAAACCGTATTCGGACCAAGGCATTAGCAAAAGTAATTGGTCTTGAAACAAGGTTAACATTTGACATAACAGGTTAATTAGGGGTAAAATCAGGTTTCATCTTCTTTCCTTGACAACTTAGAATACCCAAATGAAAATGCGCCGATTTTTTCTCTAATTTTCACCAAATCAAGATATATGCCATTGAAAAGGCTGGATTTGCCTGTTTCATAAGCGGAAGTCGATTTTCAGATGTCTGTAATCTTCGAAAAGATGTCTCATTTGTCTTTTTGAACTTTAGCTTCTTTCAGAGGGCAATGAATCACCAAACACATAGATAACACTGTTCAGCCTGGTTACTAATTTTGTTAATTAAATTCCACAAATGTTTGTTGTTATTCGTCCCTGTATTATCATACCGGTATTCGCGGAACAAATTGTAAGGGTTCATTTCGTAAAAGAGAAGTAACCCGAAAGTTTGTTCATCATATGTGGCTGCTTGATATGAATTTTGACAGTAACTTCGGTATTTTGTTATTGTTTTCAATAAAAATTCTGTCGCATTTTGAATCAGTGTAGTTTCCTTTTTCCATCAGTATGCTTGAATTTTAGAGTGATATATAGTAAAGTTCCGTAAAACGGATTCAGTGGTAACAAATACTGAATACCGAAGTTACTGTGAATTTAAATTCTGCATATGCGCATTTCGAATGCCAAGAAATAAAGCGCTATATTTTAGAAAAATAATATTACTAACCAAAAATATTTCAGTTTTGGAAAAAAACATATATCTGGTATATATGAATAACAGAATTAGAGATAAAACACTATTAGCAATTTGTTTTCTCAGCTCCAGCCTATGGAGTGTACATTTCACAGTTGATTCGTTACTGTCGAGCTTGTAGTTTGTACAGTGATTTTTTGAACAGAGCAAAAACACTGTCCCAAAAGCTGCTCAGTCAGGGATTTGTTCAACCTTTGTTAATTTCATCCCTCAAGAAATTGTATGGCCGTCACCATAGCATCATTGAAAGATATGACGTGTCAGTATCCAAAATGAAAGTGGACATTTTCAGCTAGATTCACGTCTTCCCGGATTTGACTACCGACTTTGACATTTTCCCGGATTGAATCACTCACAGTGTGACGGGTGCTGTTAACAGAGCAGGACATGCTTACCCTTCCGGAGGACCTGATGTCACTCTCAGTTTCACTGGAGTTCACACTGTGAGTGCCTTTGTTCTGAATGTTGTGGTTTCTGGTTCTGTGCTTTGTGTCTGTCCGGCGTCATTTTTTTGTGTCTAACGTCATTGTTTTCTGTGTTCTCGTTTTTGCCCTGTCTTTGGACTTCGATTTTTGTGAATTTCACCCCTTTGTTCCTTCGGTATTCTACTGCCGTTGTCTCCTATTGCATCTCGTGCTATCGCAGTCGATGCAATACAAGCTGAGAATTCCATACTCGCAAAACAAATTTCTATTAGTATATATGTCAGACTCAGATCGACGTCCGGCCTCAAATCGACGTCCGATTTTCAGATCGATGTCCATCCTACACGCCATGGTAGTAAATTCCCAAAATCATCGTCCATTCCTATTGAATCTCAAATTGACGTCCATTCTCAAATCGATGTCCTTTTTTCACTTTCTCAAATCGACGTCTATTCATGACGCAATTTTTATGGTACAGTAATGACGTCATCTCAAAAAAGAGGGAGGACACGGGAGAATTGAGCATTCACGGTAACCTCGGTATTTTGTTATTTGAGTACACCGAGAACCTTATTTAAATTGAAAGTATATAATCATTATTACCCCTTCGAAAATAATTATTTGGGTTTAAGAAGAATTATGTAACGAATTATGTAAAATTATCAAATCTAAATCTTTAAAAGATTAAATGTGTATATAAGTGAAAAATATTGTGACTTGAATGGCTATTTCAACGTATATAACTTACATTTTAAATATACCCCTTTTGTTTTTCATTAGTTTTGTGTGCGTCTATTCTCTTGCTTCAGTAGTCTGATTGCAACAAAACTTCAAAGGGATTTTAGCTACATGGTTAGTAACTGACTTACTGCCCATTTCGCCATGCGGCATATGGGGCAGCATATATGGTAAGTTGCACAATGGATATTTTGTAGTGTCAGAATTCTCGACTTTTGTTCACATGACTTAAAGAGTAGAGGAGACGAGAAACTTCATCCAAGGTTTATTTATTATGAAAGTGATAATAAAGACTTGTCTATAAGAAAATAAGGGAACGCATTCGGGTGCACAAATGATTAAATACTTTAAGAATATGAAGTAAATGTACATGGGACAAAACCCCTTTAGATGCATGGACGCTTTTATTGTTGTTCTTTAGCTTGAAGTGACCTACGTGCAGCATTCAACAATGCGCAAAATTTTCTCTGCAACGGTAGATACATTTATATCTTTATTACGAGCTAAGTTTGATGCATATTAGGTAGAATAGGAAGTCGAGATCTGGTGGTTGCAATAATGTTCCGAGGATTTTAAATCGGACATAGATCTGAGGATGTAAATAGACGTCGATTTGAGAAATACATTCAACTGGACGTAGATCTGAGAATATGACGTCATTAGACATCGATCTGAGTATCGGACATAACTGGTCGTAGATCTGAGAATATGACGTCATTGGACGTCGATCTGAGAATCGGACGGCGATCTGAGTCTTACATCTTATTATATCTCGATAATACATTGTGAATTAAGATTTGTGTATTGACCTAGGACTTATTGGCTACTACAAGAAACTTAGCATCTTGTCTCAATCAACATTATTTCGACCAAGAACTTCACAAAAATAACCCGCTATACGGTATTATCCGTAACACGAATTGTGATGATCAATCATTCCACAGCTACGCTGAGCTCAGCATAATACGACTGCAGCTGCTGAAATATGAACAAATGCAATTTAAGTTGAATGTGGATTCAGTAAACAGCTTAAAAGAGTAAAAAGTAGCAATAAAATGAAAAGCTTACAACAAGAGGAAACCAAAAGAAAAAAATCTCTGATAAACATTTTACATACTATAAAAATTACATTTTTGGCGCTTAATGCCCCTAATATCCCGGAAACTGTTAAAGTTATGTCACATCCTTTGACAAACTAATGAATGCTTAAAGGAGAAATCCAAGGGAAAAAAATATCATCGAAAATCTCATCGAAATCCGACGAAAATAAAGATTTTATATTTTTGAAAAATTGCATTTTGTTTCTTTGACCGCTCATAGCTCAAAAAGGTAAGAGCTACACCAGATCAGTTTAATAAAACCTAAAGCTTGCTCCGACGAAAATTAAAAAAAATTACGTAATCTGCACATCCATAATTTTGGTCCCCTTTTCCATTCATATAGCTTAGAAAAGAAAAGATTTATTCAAAATCTGATGGATATGCTAATTTTTTTCCCGAAGAAAACATTGCAAAAAAACTGCATCAAAGTCGGATTAGGATAAAAAGAATCAATTTTTTGAGATTCTCTCGCTTGTGTCCAATTCATTTCATGAATAGTACATGGTGAAATCCGTTGACATATTCAAGATTGGAAATTTTCTCGAGAGTGTAAATAAATAATCTACAGCCGTGGTCTATGTAAAACCAAATTAGATCCTTTTTGGCCCTTTTTAAAAACGGTTGGGACAACAATAACAAGAAAAAAAAGAAAGAAACCCACCCCAAAACCCCCCCCAAAAAACCCCCAAAAAACCGTCCAAACCTTCCTTCATCAGAAATGATAACTAGGACTTAAGTTATTGACCAATATACAAAGTGATGACACTGGCGACAACGACGGCACCATACTATAATGAGACCTCAATTTTTTGTGGTGATATACAAAGAAAACAAAAACACAAAGTGTATTGTGGTCAAGATCTTCTTCAAATATCTCTCTTTGCTTACAGAAAGGAAGGTACTTGTGTCAAATAACAATATACCGAAGTTAGTTAGTTCTTTTTCTGCATATGCGCATTTCGACAACCTATGTCTCATCAGTGCAGTTCTAAACCAAAATATTTTGAAGTTAATTAACCGAAAAACTTGTTAAAGCTGATGGACAACAAATAACCTAAATGATCTAAATAGAAAAGCCAAAATTCGGCTACGGACAGAGCTCTGCACGAGGAAGATACTCCTTAGTTTTAAACAAAATTTTGTGAAATTTAGATATTGCAAGTTTTAAGAAAATCGATTTTCGGGTCAGCACCAAAGTAACGTCTACTGGGTTGTTGATTTCCCTCGGTTACTAACAGTTCATCAGCAGAGGCATCGTCCCAGTGGAAATAATTAACAAAATATCGAAGTTACTGTTAATTCATTTTCTGCATATGAGCATTTCGACAATTTATGTCTCATCAGTGCAGATCTAAACCAAAACATTTGGAAGTCCATCAACCGGAAAACATGTTAAAGCTGACAAATAATCGAAAGGATCTAAATAGAAAAGCTAAAATTCAGTTAAGGACAGAGCTTTGCATGAGAGAGATACCCCTTAGTTTTAAACGAAATGTTGTAAAAATTTAGATATTGCAAGTTTCAAAACAATCGATTTTCGGGTCAGCACCGAAGTACTGACTACTGGGTTGTTGAACACCCGTGGGAACTAAGAGTCCACCAGCAGAGGCATCGGCCCAGTTGTAGTAAATAACAAAATACCGAAGTTACTGTTTTCTCACTTTCTGCACAGGCGCTTTTCCACAATTTATGATTTAAATCAAAACATTTGGAAGTCCATTAACCGAAAAACATGTTAAAGCTGATAGAGAACAAATAACCGAAAGGATGTGTTTGTTCACTTTCTCTTTGGAAAAGTCCAATAAGAATTATTTTATTGAGCAAAAAATTGACAGAGCCAAACATTTTCGATGAAAAATGAAATACTGCCATTATGAAATACTGCCGGAGAATTTGTTTAAAATTAAATAGTATCTGCCATTAAATAATATCCGAAGTCATCCAAAATGCTGTTTTAACGTAATAAAGCTGGACATTCTTTAATGATGTCAGGTTTTAGTGCTGCTGATGAGGAATTAATGGCCATTCAGCTCATTAAAATTATTGCAGTTAGAGTTTACATATTAGTTATAGTCCCATGTTCATTTACTCCATATCCTTTCATAAAATATTTAATACAGGAGTTTGTCTTTTATTGCAGTGTGGAGTTGGTAAACCAATTCCCCGTGGTAGAGATGTATGCTCTTTATTTTTCTTAGATATGGTGTACTTGTACATGAGATAATATATCATGTGTACACTTTGCTAAATTACTATTATCAAAATTATGTAAATTCTAAAACCGAAGGATAAACTCCCTCCATCGTAGTTTTGTCCTTAGCTGTATTTGATATTACTGATTATTTAGATTTCGTTTGGTTTTATGGATTTTAAACAATTTTTGAAATTATGGATTTCCTTTGTTTGGGTTCTAGTGCTGCTGATGAGGAATTAATTTCCGAAATGGCCATACAGCTCATTAAAATTATTGCAGTTGGAGTTTAAATATATGTTATAGTCTCATGTTCATTTACTCCATATCCTTTCATAAAACATCATGTGTAGGGGGGGGGGGGGGG
>MJUU01070620.1:54577-71053 GCA_002080025.1 Modiolus philippinarum
CAAACGGGCGAGGGAAATTGTGTTCTCGAGACTGGTATTTTTCGCAAATTCGACGACCAAACATGATATATCTGTTTAATTCTACCGAATAACTTGAAGTAAAGCGCGCAGATGACGCCGTTTTTAATTTTTTTACAAGCCTCTCAGTGAACGGTTAAAATGGCCAATTGTTAAGCAAGTAACCTGGCAGAGGGTTAAAAATGACAAAATTTTCGGCAAATACCCCGCTGCTTCAAAACTTGTTTGAAATGTCATGGATTTGTGAAAAATACACTGGTAGTCGACCAATCAAATTGCAGCATTCTATCATAAGGTAGAATATAAATTACATTTAAATTGTATTCATTATATGTTTTCCTTAAAATCACTACATCATGGACAGAATTTCATATGCATAAAATATCAAATCCGGAAAGAATTTTGGCTTAAACTTTCACCAATGCAACTTGTACAATCTGAGTAAAACGGCCATAAAGTGTTCTTGTTTGTTTATGTATGTTCCTTTTAAGTTATTAAGTGATGAGCTTCACCTGCAGTATATATAGAATCTTTGTAGTTTTGGGTTAAAGCGTGTACAGAAAAGGGCTTATTATGCCCCTCTTTCATTAAGGCAACAGCAGTGACCCTTAATTCTACGACTGATCAAACTTAATATTGATCGATGTTACAAGTATATGTTAATAAAAGAGCAAAATCTTCGGTTTATTTTTGGTATTTACGTTTGACTTGGATACACGACATAGATATATTACTTTTACATAAATGTATAAATATAACTTACATTTCGATACCAAACTGGTATTCAGTGATATATTCTAACCGATATTAATTAGTCCTGTTAATTAAATCAATTGTATCAAATCACCCCAATTTATCCTTTAGAGGTTACAAAGTCATTGTGTGAAATTATCTCCCTTCTAAACATGCTAATGAGGTGGGCGTCTACTTCATCAGCCATATTTTAGAAACACGCTGTCTGTTGATGGTGCATAGTGATGGCTGGATATTAAGCTTGTTCGGGTATATAAATCACAAAGGAACGATGCATTTAGTAAAACAAAAACATTTACAAAATAAAAGTTAACACTTTGTCTGCTATTGCGCGTTAAATTGTTTATAGTTGATGTGAAATGACTTCAATGCGACCACACATAAATTAACCTGGCGACAATAAAATATTATTAAAAGGCAAAAAATTACCGGGGGCGGACACAATTTCTGTATTAAAAGATAGCAAAAGGATAAATCTTGAAGGGAAATATGAAATAATTGATTTCAAAGATGTATATTTCAAAGATCCAAAATGATATCGCGTATCCAAGGTATAAGTGAGGGTGGGATTTTCCATCGTGTTCATTATTTGGCGGTAAATGTTATTTATATAAACACTGCCAAGGCACTCACAGGGATCAATGTACCCCATTATGATAAAATTATACGAAATTAATGGGAAGGTTTCGAGATTTCTGTATCTTAATATTTATTTGAAAAGGTAGTCGAATAGTCGAATGTTTACTGTTCCATTTAATCCATTAAAACAAACTATAGACAAAAATTCAAATTACGATTACCTGAATGGGCCTCTGATTTTGAGTTGTAATCATGACGTATATAGGTAAATTCTGTTTCATTTCTAAAAATAGAGCCAGTATTGTAGCAGAATCCATGAACTTTGGGGTTTTATTCTGAGAAATTGTGTGGAAGGGCGGAAATGAAATTTTTCACAGGTATTGATCAATTCTTTACGAATCAGTATGCCAATTTTGGACACCAACTTCAGTCCACTTATACCGCAATTTGCACACTAATTACAAACTTTACAACATGTACAATCAAACGGCGAACATTTACATTATTTCTGAATCTTAATGAAATACGCGATTTAAAAAATCATTAAGTTTTCTAATTAGAAACAACTTTTTGGAATCTTTTTGGAATCTGTAACTACGGAAAACAATCTAAGTAGACCTTTTTTGTTTCGTTTAATGAAGAGTTCCATTTCATTTGTTTAAAACAAATCACTGTACATAATTGCTCTTTGCAGTCAGTAGATCTTTGCATTAATACCAGTTGACTCCCTGTTGAAAAAGGTGACATAATCCCTTTCGTTGAAACAGGATGGCAATGTACACCATCACTATCATTCCCTTGGCCTCCACGTACTCTAAAATTAATCATTACTCACCAATAATTATTATTCAGACAAGTAATTTCTCGAAACTCGAATAAATATTCGAATAAATAAATGGCGTGAACTGACTATGAGGTATCACCAAATTGAAAAACAACAATAGAAGCGTCTCCATTGCTTGATTTTTTCATGTGTTCTCAGAAACTTTGTCTCGTTCATTTACTCAATATCCTTTCATTGTTTATTCGGTATTCTTATTTTTGTTATGTACAGATACAATAATGCGCTTGAACTTACAACAGATATAATTTATCTATAGTGCAATGTGTTCCTTGAATGAACAAAAAAAAGTAATAAGAAAACGTCCATTTAATCTACTGTTTATTATATCAAATGTACGTTTATAATAACCCAAAAGCAAGAATCTTACAAAATAAACTCATAATTTTAATATCTCCCGAATTCTTAATAAATCTGCTGTGTTTTTTTTTATTTCTAGCTTTTTATTTTTAATTCTAGTTTTTTTTCTATTCTTTTTTTTGGGTGAAAAAAAATCCTTAATCTTTTAAAGTCTAAACGTTCCAGAGAATATTCTTCGTTTATATTTCATTAGCTCCAATAAAAAATAACTAAGTTCAAGTTCATAAATATCAAATCCCTTTTCTATAACTAAAAATAACTTTGCATTATAAAACTCCCATAACTTAAATTAATCTTTATCAGCAAATACTAAGTAGTATTGTTAAATCAGATCTAAATGCCTTACAACTAATCAGTTCATCTTGAACATCAAATAGACAAAATCATCAAAAGGAAACAAATTAAATTACAATAAATTGTTGAAGAAAATTTATACAAAATATCTCTTTGTCAAAATCATTAATTTTTTTCAAACAAAATATTGTAAAATTTGTTAAAAAAAATCATCAACACCCGATGTCAATAAACAACATATTATGTAATCTTTTACTATATATATTATAGTTAAACTCAACAAAAAAAGAAACGAACCACTAACATGTATTCCTATATACATTGAAATTCAAAAGCAAATATCACTCCAAACACTTCTTATAACATTCCGAAATTTTTACAAAGTGTTTCGCTTATTACGGAAACAAAATTTTGAATAAATTAGAATTTTCGAACTCTCAATTTCATTTTCTCAAAACGCCATTTTGTCATTAAATATGCAAAAACTATTTAAAATGATGAATTTTGAACCCTTTTTGCTCCTGTATGTAAGATTTGTTTTCACTTACTGTTGTTTTTATTGTAGACAAATACAACTTCCAAAGCCCATTCTGGGAAGAGCAAATTTTGAGATTTCAATACAAACGTTACTGTTTCTCTTAAATGAGAATATATTTTTACAAAAATCGACTTGCTTGTTGTCGACATTTGAAATCTAAAAAATATGAAAAGGACCGTTGTGGCTTCAATATCTAGGGAACTAAACAACATTAAGCCCTGGTGCGTTTCTTCTGTTGTAAAGTATATATAAGGCTAAAGTAGCCCATAATGATTCTTTGAAATTTAAATGTTAACATTAGTTAATATGTACATCAACATACAGCCATATGGAACGACACTCTTTATTTGCCATATTTGCTTCTATATAATGAAATATTAACTTGAAAAAAGCACCAACTCAAAGGAAATGAGATTTGACATACTTAAATAACGACCAAAGAGTAGAAAAAAAAATGAAATCTGTAAATGGGGATGTTTTTATTCAACTTCAAACATGCATTCTGTCAGTGATAAAACTAGGGGTAATCTGAAAAGAGGACATTTCACCTGTCGGCAGCTAACCAATGGACTCCTTTAACATTAAATTATATATCATATTATTTAAAAGATATTCAAAATCATTTCTTTCATAAAGTTAAGAAAAACATATTTACAAAAAAAATAATTATAATTAATACATAAAAAATACAAACAAACACTAAACAGAATCAGAATATGTTTTCATGTCAATCATCATGCCGATTAAGAGCCGGGGAACGATCAAAATCAATTTAAAAAATGTACAATAGTAATTTCAATGATTTGAATTAAAACACACACACACATACACACAAAAATCCTCAAATGTGTTGAAGTCAGAAGCCGTGACAAATGATCACTGAGACCACCAATACAAAGTACACTATTGTATATGAACTAAAAGTAAGTCCTTAATTTTAGGCTTGATAGAATACTATTTCTTAAACTTATCCAAAAGGGACGAGATGTTTTAAATAAGGATGGTATCTTCACATGACCTTAGCCACATAAATTTATTTTTTTTAAAAGTATTAACATTTGGATAGAGAGTGGTATTTTTTTGGATTGCATTATTTCTAATATAGCTTAATATTAAACATTGCAAAACCAAATGAATTTCATCTTCAATTTCAGATTTTTTACATAAAGTACAGGTTCTGTACTCTACATGAAGCTCTAGGTATCTGCCTTGCACTATTTCCAAAGTTTTTGCACTAATACTAACTTTGTTCAGAAATTCGTAAAAGGTCAAAAAGTAAAAGACGCTAGATACTTCAATTTCATCTATAGATAACCTTCCCTTCCATTGCGATAGTTTCCGGTAGCAACTCAACAGTAATTGCTATTGAATGGTCATAGACGGTTAAACGAAATGATCATGCCAGTATTAAGTAAAGTAAGTGAGAACCAAACCGTCAGTCAAAAGAACAAACAATCCATGGACAATGGCAACATCGGAAACACTAAAAAAAACAAGGACACCACATGAGTACAGGACAAAAAAGATAACAAAAAGCGATAACAAAATACCAAAATTACTGTAAATTTAGTTTCTGTACATTGCAATTTCGACAACTCTTGTCCCTTTCATGCAGATGAAATCAAAACATATGGAAGACCATAAACCTAAACTTTGTAAAATATGATTGAGAGCAAAAAAAAAAGAAATAAAAAAGAAATAAAATAAAAAAAACCCAGAAAATATCTAAATAAAAAGCTAAAATAAGCTAATAAGCTAAGGACAGAGCTATATATAAGAGAGAGAGATATATATACCCCGTAGTTTGAGCAAAACGCTTTTCAGTTTTTTGCATGATTCAAAATAAAACCGGCCTTAGGGTCATCAGCAATGCACTGAATACTGGGTAAATGAATACCATTAGGACCTAATATGTAATAGATAACAAACAGAAAAGAGTTGTGTTCCGAATGTTTAAACTTTATTCAATATTAGCTTTTGTGATTTACTTTACAAAGAATTTAGAAAAGCACTGTTAAAACATGAACCAATGGCTTCAACTTTGATTTCCTGCCTTCAAAACTGTTTTAATGACCTAATCTGGATGTTTCACTTCGTCAATTTAAGAATTTTGCAAACAGGATAATGGTGTCGCGCATAGATTCCTCATTTACATGAAATGGCAATGCTTTTTATCAGAACTGGAAGGTAAAGTGTAACACTGTCTTTATTCCGCCACAGACATTAATTCCGGAATACATAATTACCCTTCGGTATTTGATCCACAACCAAAATACCCTGGTGAATTATATCCGACGGAATAAAGTGCATAATGTTTATTCCTTGTGAGTAGGGAGCACCATAATTCGAAAGATATGCAACAAGAATGAATTTACGCTTAAAAAAAGAAAAGGACCTGAACTTACTGCTGTGGTCACGTAGATTACAAATTTATAAAAATGAATACATTGCTTTCAATGAAAATTAACATCAGCTGAGATATGAAATAAAAATTATTAAGCATGTGCAAAACTAATTAAAAGCTGATATAACATTTATTTTGCAAAAAGATGATAAAATCTACATAACACACAGTACAATCAACGCTTTCATATATCTGTATTGTTTCCATGCCTTATATCATATGCATTAAAAATATAACATCATGTATTTTTTATGATGAAGAAATCAAGACATATGAAAAACTAAATTTACAATCCTGCGAATATTGCATAAGGGGTAGATACTTTGCCCAGAATCCCAAGTCTAGACGTAACCAATACAATAGTTAAATAAAAAAAAAGAATTTATATGGTTGTTGTGTTAAACATAAAAAACCTCTTAACTAAACTTGTTACTCTTCTTTAATACTTTTTGTCTACATTACATTGCATTTAAACATACGATATTCGATGAAGTATACAATTATATATATATTGATAGAAAAGATATTGTTATACATTCAAAACAAAGTCTTATTATATGAAGCAAACGAATCAATTGTTTGAATTAAAAATAAAATGGTTAAAATAGGCCGCGAAAGGAAGGTAAATAAAATATGAAAAAACGTGTAGACTTTAAAAAAATGATGTAAATATGAAGAGGACCAAACGCTTCGAGCCTAAGCTCTTTGTCAATGGGGATACAATGGTAAAAATGAAAATAGACACGTCACAATAAGCAAATCTGTGTAAATGTTTTAATCACCATATTTATAAAACAGCAGTTGGATTAATATATCTATCGGACGTAAGCCATACGTTACCGCGATAGTTCGATAATCATCGTTACTGCGACATGTCCATTACCGCGATAAAAAGCAATACATTGTGGTGACATTTATTTCTCAACATTACCATGATATTTACTTTTTTCACTCCTGTAAGCCAGATGTAACTAATAAATTTGATGTAAGAAAAGATCGTTTAGCTAGATAAAAAAGAATTGTATAACCGGTTCATTATGGGATTAACAGGGCCATTACAGGATTCAAGATGGCGGCTGTGTAGTTCATTTCATGTTTTTAAATGGCAGAATCATGATATAGTATTAATAAATGGGTATTTTCGTAATGGCCCAATTATGTGTCCGAGGTCTGTAATAATGGCCTAAGGATAGCTGTAAGACACGAGCCAACGCCGAGGGCTTTTACAGCTTCCGAAGGCCATTATTACAGAACGAGGACACATAACAGGGTCATTTGAAAGTACCAATTTCTTAAACCTTTTATTAACAGAATGATGGATGAACTTAAATTAATTGATAAGTAAATGTAAGAGTATATGAAATATTTTTCTGGAAATTCTTTTTTGAAATGTAAGGTCATTTATTTTTGGGATTAAAAATCTAAAACAAAAAAGTCTTCTCCATAGATCTTCACTCAGCTATATAAGATTTTACACCGCTCAGGTACAAGAACTTTTTACTCTTAAAAAATCAATATCAAATATCTGAAACAAAAATGTTTACTCTCCATAAAGTTGTGTTAGGGTTTACCTCGAGGGACAAATAAAATAATGAAAAATGTTTATTTTCTTATTCCTGTGATGAGATGAGAAAAACGAGCCGTGACAAGTAGGGTCAGTTATCTGGAACAAAAAAAAGTTTATTTTCCAAAACCCTAAAGCTGCATTAGAGTTTACCTCTGAAGTACAAAAAAACTTTTTTTCTTTGAAAAAAATCATGACAAGATGTATATTTTCTTATCCCTTGTGATGCGATGAGTAAAATGAGTGGTCACAAGTAGGGTCAAATATCTGAAACAAAGGTGTTAATCATTATATATGATACAGAATTCAATGACAGTCAGACCATACAAAGAACTACAAATAAAAAAAAAATGTATTTTTAATTTTTTAGTACTTGTTCCATGCAAAGAATGCATAAATAATGTGTACTTTACTTTATATATGAAAAAGAAAGGAAATTGGGGTAAATGTCAAGGAGACAACATCCCATATCCAGGTTAAAACGACCAAAAACAAAACATCTAGGGGTCACCGTACGATCTTCAACACAGTGAGGAACCTCACACCATATAGCAATCCCTAAATTGTCCCACATAAAAGGTAAAAAGTGAATAAATCAATGGAAACAAACCACATCCAATAAACCGAATATCACGAAACTAAAATTTTATAAGAAGACAAGGACAAGCCATTGACCAACATATTCCTGACTTGGACAGGCGCAAAAGTTGCGGTGGGGTTAGACTCGTTTTCTTGGTTCCACCCCCCCAACCACCATGTGTGGAGATTGGCTTAAAAATAAATACACAATAAGACTCGCAGTAAAAATCAAACTAGAAAAAATTCCAACTTATCAAGACGATTACCCTTACAATGAAGTACATAAAACATGAAGACAATACACACGGGTACTGTCTGAAAAAATGCTCGCAGTTACTGACAGATAGCTAAGGACATAATTTCCGTTGACAATGATATCAAGCCTTCTTACATATGAAACTTCAATTGAAATACTTCTAAATAGTTGCGTATAACAAAAACATCAAATATGAAAGAGGAACTTGATATTGTACAATGCCAAATACTGCCAATATGAAAAATTGTTTAAATTTAGTTATGTCGTAAAACATTTAGGAGCTGATCAATATTTTTGCCAACAAAAACCAGAAGTAAAGATTAAACAACAATGCTGTATTTATATCCTCTATGAATAAGTTTGTTCAAGGGATTGGAAGGACAATTTTTGAATTTATGCGCTTTGTAAATGATATTGCCATCGAAGTTTGGATGTGAAATGCCCAGTTGTATAAGAGCCCTGCATGTACAACCAAATTTTCTTAACAAGTCAATGTATCTATAATAGAATTTAGAGAATGGATATCTAAACCCTTGATGAATATATATGATACAATCATAATTTTGCCATTTCAAGATACCAAGCGAACTACACAGCCACCATCTTGAATCCCGTAACGGCCCTACTAATCTCATAATGGACCGGTTATCTCATAATGACCCTGTTTCTTCCGTAATGACCCTGTTTATTCCGTAATGGCACTGTTGTAATGCATACTTGTATTTTATAAAGGCAAGGCATTTTTTACATATTTTATCCTAACTTGTTAATTAATTTACAGTAAAGTACTCATTATTTCTGCATTCTTTGTTTTGAACTAGTACTAGAAAATTGAAAAAACATTTTTTTACCAATAATGTCGTGAGCGAAGCGAACGTTGTTGGTACTTGCAAACACTTTTCGTCCTGAAACGGAAGTGGATTAGCAAAAGCTGTAAGCGTCGTTTCGGAACTGCAATAAATTGTATTAATAATTTATCATTACGTTTCTTACCGAAAGCACGACAGTATCGCAAAACAGAAAACTGCAAAAATTTTCGGACATTAAACAGGTAGTTTCGTATGTGTAGGCAAAACAATTATGAACGTAAATATCATCGAAACGAATAGAACATGATATAAATTGTTTTAATAATTATTTCATGTTTCGTGTCGAAGGCAGGACGGTATCACCAAACAAATCTGCCCTGTATTTTTGAAAATAAGCAGGCAGTTTCGTACGTACAAATAAACGATTATTGAAGAAGCAACCTACAATTTATTTTAAGACGCTGCAGAGTGAAAATTAAGTTTTAATACTTTTCAACTTTATAAATAACAAAATACCGAAGTTACTGTCAATTTATTTTCTGCATATGCTCATTTCGACAACTTATGTCTCATCAGTGCAGATATAACCAAACATTTGGAAGTCCAATAACCCAAATGGTGTAAAAGCTGATAGAGAACAAATAACCAAAAGGATCTAAATAGAAAAGCCAAAATTAAGCTAAGGACAGAGCTGTGCATGAGGGAGATACTCCTTAGTTTGAAACAAAGTTTGTAAAATTTAGATATTGCAAGTTTCCAAAAAATCGATTTNAGAGGCATCGGCCCAGTGGTAATAAATAACAAAATACCAAAGTTACTGTCAATTTATTTTCTGCATATGCGCATTTCGACAACTTATGTCTCATCCGTGCAGATATAACCAAAAAATTTGGAAGTCCAATAACCCAAATGGTTATAAATGTATAACTGAACAAATAAAAGCAACAAGACTCCGCTATAAAAATGACGACATTGGATGTCATGACAACGTAAAGAAAAATGCCGGCAAGTTGCTAGCCAAATAACTGCATCGTTAACACATGTCAATGCAATCATTTCTCAAAATATGCCCATGTAACATCTCCAGTGAACTCACTGATGGTGAACTTGTTATGAATGATATATGTCTTACCTTAAGATATTTCGCTTTTTCTTAATTTGAACTCTGCTTTTATATGCAGATACTGGCGTGAATATTTGATTGAAAACTTTCAAAATGAAATGGCATTACATAATGCTAAAGATGAATGTGTCATAATGCTAAAATGAATGTGAAAATTGTCAATCGTCAGATGAAAAACAATTTAGCGTCTGCTAACGTTACACCGGATATATATGCATCCACACTACAAAGAAGTGCTGTTGAGATTGCAGTGTAATATTACAAAGGTAGGATACACTGGTGAATATATGTTGGGATCGTGAATTATAAAATATTCAGATAAGGCGTAAATAATAATATTTTTCCATGAATGGGAGAGTGTATTTAGGGAACTTGAGCAAACATGTCAAGTCTCACAAATCGCTTTTCTCAATAAAAAAACGTCATTTTTCATACTGACGATGCTGCAAAAACATAAATAAGGGTGGGTAGCTCAAATATAAATATTTCCATTGCTTAATATTTTTATAGAAGAACTTCAGGTAGTCTAGAAATAACCCCCTCTTGCAGCTCTGCTGTAATTTACATGTTTATTGTGTTTGTAGTTCTTTGTGAGGTTGGGCATACTTTGCCTGAATATGGGACTTTCGAGATTGGAACTCTCGTGTAATTGAAGTCGGAAACGATCGTCTCAAATACCAGTAAGACGGAACGACTGGATTCTTGGCCTATTGAAATAAATATATAATACAAAAAGAAAAACAAAATATTTATAATTAAAGTGTATACTTTTAATTGTTTCTACATGACAATTCTTTACCTAACTTTTAATTGACGAAAAACAATTAACATGAAGCGCTATAACAGATTCAATAAAAACCATCCTAAGCCCTACATTAATTAGTGATTCCCTCTCAATGTATTGATGTATTGATTGTTTTCGTATAGCAGTAGAACTTGAATCCGNCGACTGGATTCTTGGCCTATTGAAATAAATATATAATACAAAAAGAAAAACAAAATATTTATAAAATTAAAGTGTATACTTTTAATTGTTTCTACATGACAATTCTTTACCTAACTTTTAATTGACGAAAAACAATTAACATGAAGCGCTATAACAGATTCAATAAAAACCATCCTAAGCCCCACAGCGTTCATTAATTAGTGATTCCCTCTCAATGTATTGATGTATTGATTGTTTTCGTATAGCAGCAGAACTTGAATCCGGTTCAAACACAACTCAGAAATCACGTATTAGGATCTGTATCATGTATGATGATTAACATCTTTTTTTCAGATATTTGACCCTACTTGTGACAACATTATTTACGTATCTTATCACAGGGTGATAAAAGAAAGGTTTTTCTTTGTACTTTAGAGGTGAAACTTTCAGATATTTGACCAAACCTGTGACCACTTATTTTACTTATCTTATCAGAAAGAATCAGAACATAATTTTTTTTCATGATTTGTTATAAAAACATTTATTGTCCCTTGGGGTAAACCTACTGCAGCTGTATGGACAATAAACTTTTCGGCCCTACTTGTGACCACTCAGTTTACTTATCTCATCACAAGGAATCAGAATACAAATATTTTATCATGATTTTCTTCAACAAATTATTTCTTTTTCCCTTGAGGTGAACAGTCTGTAATAATGGCCTTCGGATGCTTTAATGTCCCTCGGCATTGCTTCGTGCCTTACAGCTATCACCAGGCCATTATTTCAGATCTCTGACACATAACGGGCCATTATAAAATACTTATCTATAAATACTATACTCTTCCATCACGGTAGAGAAAAATTTACAAGTGGGAAATATTGTTAATTTGACTTATAATTTATGAAACCTAGTTGGAGTAATATCAGAAGAATTTGCCAGCAAAATTGTATCTCTGACTGCCATAACAGTCATAAATGGTTGAAATCTATGGTCACGAAAACCACAAGCAGATTATTATCTCTACTGCAAATTTACTATAATATCGAGGAAACGTGGATCCTTTATTAAACAATCAATGGATAAAATATTGCAGTAGTGTAGAGATCGAGGAAAATGTTGCGGTAATAGATTGTATTTACGAAATATCGCGGTATTATGCTGCCATATAGTTGCCTGATTATAAATTATGACGTCATAATGGATTACTTATAATGGACATATACTTTAGTGCTGACCTGGAAATAAAAGTATTCATCTTGACTTATCGTATCGATGAATATTTGTTTTCAATATTTTACGAATGAATATGGAGTAAATGAACACGAGACCATAACACATATGTTAACTCCAACTGCATTAATTTTAATGAGCTGTATGGTCATTTCAGAAATGTATTCCTCATCAGCAGCACTAGAACCCAAACAAAGGAAATCCATAATTTCAAAAAAAAAATATACAAAATGCATAAAACCAAACGAGTCAATTATTAAGCGTATTCACTTCTGCAAAAGACAATAACTGTATATCAGTAACAAGAAGTACACAAAATAAAGCATATATCAAAACAATCCAACATGGTTAATTTAGTTTATAAATTATTATATCAAACAATTCATGAATCACTGAACGAAACTTTTGAAGTTTAACAAGTTGCCAATACAAATGTAAGTACAGTGCATAATATCCATACAACTATTTTTTTTTAATTTAAAAAAAAAATTTTTTTTAATTAATTTATTTATTTTTTATTTTTTTTATTTTATTTTTTTAAATTTTTTTATTTTTATTTTTTTTTCTTTTTTTTTAAATTTTTTTTCTTTTTTTAATTTTTTTAATTTTTTTTTTATCATACAACTATTCACAGTTTACATTCACTTGTTCAAATCAGATGATTTTTTTTTTATTCTTGACATCTTTTAACATAGTAACAACTTGCCAGTTGGGAATAATCAGGATCTCTGTCAAAATAACGAAGGCGTGCCTCAGTGTTATCATAGTACGTCCAATCATCTAGGACCCTCAATTTTTCTATGAAGTGTCCGTTTTTGTAGAATCTAACCAACTTCAGATCATAACTAAAATTAAAAATCATTCTCATTTGAAATGAAAATAAAACGAATCATTTCTCATAGTTAAATTTTCAAGTATCGTCTTTTCATCCACGCTTGTTTTTTTTTTTTTTTTTTTTTTTTTTTTTTTTTTTGCATGAAAAACACCGCATTGCCTTGAAGTTACAAAGAATGTATGGGATAGCAAAACGAATGGGAATACAATATTATCAAAGTAATAGAACTAAGAAATGAGATATTTTTCTTTAAAGTTGTAGTATTTTTACAAGAATTACAACATTTATTTTAAACATATTTCGGCGAATGACGATTTCCTTAATTAAAATTACTTTTGGTTGCTGTACTGTAAATCACTGAGGGTATCACTGGGACGGTCGTCCAGTATTCAATGCCAAGCCGAAATCCAACCATTTGTAAATTAGGGTAATAACAAAATTACCAAAAAATGTAAGGAGCCGAAATTCAAAGGGCAAAAAGACAAGCAGGTGCAAAACTACCGGCAACATTATTCTTCCGTAGAGCGAAAGTGCTACCCAGCATACTAAACTCCTTAAGCTCTCATACAGTTTAGCGGCGAGTACTCCTGGGCCCATCTTTTTAAGCCAAGTTTGTCTCCTTCATTCCTTTTTAAGATTGAGGTCATGGATTCAGAAACTACCTGTATTAAGTGTTACTCGGTTGTTATACTACAAGGAAATGGGACAGGGAAAGGGGAGGTTTGAGCTCCTATAATATATTAACCGGTGTGACCCTACCACTGGCTTTTGATAGTGTCGGTACCAAATCCGACTGCCCGAATTCCTATCGTTGTTTACATTTGTCTTTATTTCTGTTTTTATTGTACAGTTCCTTGGTAGATCATTACTCTTTTTTTCAACCATTATAGTGTTCCCTGTTAATCTTTTTACTTAAGGTAAAACGCAATGGCCCTGGCTTGGTATGGGCATTTTAAAAGAATTTTCAACACCATATTTTTAAGTTACGACATCAATACCTATTTGGAAACCAAATTTCATTGAAATCAGACTATGTTGAATTTTTCTGCCTTTTTTGTGGCCATTTTGAAAATGGCGCTCAACAAACAATTTTCAAATCCGGTTTTAAAGTCCCAACATCGATATCTATTTGGAGACCAAATTTCATTGAAATCAGACAATGTTNTTAATCTTTTTACTTAAGGTAAAACACAATGGTCCTGGCTTGGTATGGGCATTTTAAAAGAATTTTCAACACCATATTTTTAAGTTACGACATCAATATCTATTTGGAAACCAAATTTCATTGAAATCAGACTATGCTGAATTTTTCTGCCTTTTTTAGTGACCATTTCGAAAATGGCGCTCAACAAACAATTTTCAAATCCGGTTTTAAAGTCCCAACATCGATATCTATTTGGAGACCAAATTTCATTGAAATCAGACAATGTTGAATTTTCCCACTTTTTATGGCGGTAAACAAACAATTTTCAACACCGGTTTTGAAGTAGAAACATCAATATCCACTTGGAAACCAATTTCATTGAAATTGGACAATGTAAATTTTCCCGCCTTTTTTGGCAGCCATTCTGAAAAAGGCTGTAAGCGAACAAATTTTAACATCATTTTGAAGTTGCGACATCAATAACTATTTGGAAACCAAGTTTCATTGAAATTAGACAATGTTGAATTTTCCCGCCTTTTTTGGCGGCTATTTTGAAAATGGCAGTCAACAAGCAATTTTTAAATTCAGTTTTGAAGTCGCAACATCAATATCTATTTGGAAACCAACTTTCATTGAAATCGGTCAATGTTGAATTTTCCCGTCTTTTTTGGCGACCATTTTGAAAATGGCTGTAAGCGAACAAATTTTAACATCAGTTTTGAAGTTGCGATATCAATAACTATTTGGAAACCAAGTTTCATTGAAATCAGACAATGTTTTTTGGCGGCCATTTTGAAAATGGCGGTCAACGAACAATCTTTAATGTGGGTTTGAAGTTGCAACATCAATTCCTATTTGGAAACCAAATTTCATTGAAATCGGTCAGTGTTGAATTTTCCCGCCTTTTTGCGGCCATTTTGAAAATGGCGGTCAACTAACACTTTTCAACACCAGTTTTAAAGTCGCTACATCAATATCTATTTGGAAACCAAATTTCATTGAAATCGAACAATGTTGAATTTACCCGCCTTTTTTGGCGGCCATTTTGAAAATGGCGGTAATCAAACAATTTGAACACCAGCTTTGAAATCCACACAGCATGGCAAACATTTTATCAATTTACACTTAACCTCCATCTTCTATAGTTTTGGAAATAAAAGACAAAAAATATGAAAATTTTGAAAATTCCGTGAAAAAAGGACAATAACTCCTACAAGGGTTTTTGGATTTTCTTCAATATTTCAGGGTTTGTAGATCTTGATATGCTGAACCTTTCTGCAATATACACTTGACCTCTATCTGTTACACGTTTTGAAATAAGAAATAAAAAATGCACGGAAAATGGCAATAACTCCAAGACAGGTTTTCGGATGGCACTCGGTGGATGTCCTTAGTACTAGATTTGGCTTCCTATTTCGATATTTTTGGTAATGAGTACTCCGTTGTTCACAATTTTTTGATTATGGCTTTCCATATTATTTGATTTAAATGCTGCTGATGAGAGGTTACTCCTTGAAACACGTGTACAGCATAACTAAATTTACTGTTCATTTTTGCAACTTTGGTAATTCTAGCTCACCTGGCCAAAGGCCATGTGAGCTTTTGTCATCACTCGGCGTCCGTCGTCCGCCCGTCCGTCCGTTCACTTTTATTCAAAGATCTTCTCCTCTGAAACTACTGGGCTAATACTAACCAAACTTGGCCTGAATCATCACCAGGGTATGCTCTTTCAAGTTTGGGATTTTTATGTCCGTAGACCAAACAACATGGCCGCTGTTACTTAAAATAGAACATAGGGGTAAATTGCTGTTTATTGCAAATTACTCAAAAACCATTACAAATATCATAATTCTGACATGACGTAAAAATGATCAGCATGATGAGATCTACCTGCCCTGCAAATTTGGAGAATATCCGTTTATCCGTCTTGGAGTTATTGCCCCTTTTCCGTAAAATTTTCAGTTTTTCGTTACTTCTGGTCTTATATATTGAAATTGATAGAAGAAAGAAGTGAAGTTTGTATAACAAAAATGGTCAGCATAGTAAGATCTACATGTCCTGCAATTTCGAAAGAAATCTGACAACCCACATAGGAGTTATTGCCGATTTTTCTTTGAATTTTCACAATTTTTGAACGTTTTTACTTTTATTTCAAAAACTGTTTGAGATAAAGGTTAAATGTGAATTGCAAAAGTGTTGAGGTTTTCCAGAACTACAATTTCT
>MJUU01070622.1:2498-24010 GCA_002080025.1 Modiolus philippinarum
GCCGTTCCATGGAAACTGAAAAAAGGCGGGAAAATTAAAAGTGCTCCAAATTGGATGAAATTTTACAGGAAGATTGTACAAGATGTATAGAACATATTTTTGGGTCAAAATTTTTCAAAATGGCGGCCGTTGCCATGGAAACTGAAAAAAGTTGGGAAAATTCGAAGTGCTCCAAATTGGATGAAATTTTACAGGAAGATTGTACAAGATGTGTAGAACATATTTTGGGGTCAAAATATTTCAAAATAGCGGCCGTTGCCACGGAAACTGAAGAAAGGCGGGAAAATTCAAAGTGCTCCAAATTGGACGAAATTTTACATAAAGATTGCACAAGTTGTTTGGAACTTATTTCTGGGTCATAAATTTTCAAAAAGGCAGCCGTTGCCATGGAATCTGGAAAAAGGCGGGAAAATTAAAAAGGCGCTGAATCGGATTAAATTTTACATAAAGATTATATAAGTTGTTTGGAACTTATTTTTGGGTCATTTTTTTTCAAAATGACGGCCGTTGCCATGGAAGTGGAAAAATGAGGGGAATTAAGAGTGCTCCGAATTTGATGATGGGAGTTCGTTTGGGAGACTTTGTGTTTGCATCCAAACACAGTTATTACTTGTTATTTTAGGGTGAGCCAATTTGATGACTGGGGACACCAAGTTATTTCGATAAAACCAAAAGAAATTTTAAATTGTACGTTGAAACCATGTCGCTCAATTCTTCTAAGAGGGAGGTAAAGGGACATTTTCCATTTTTCGTACATCGTGCATTTTGTTCAAAATCTTTATTATTTCTCGTCCATTCGTACAAAACATTCAATGATAATTTCAACTTTTTGTACATCAAATTAGGCGATTTTTTTTTCGTGCATCGTACACTGACCCTAGTCCCTTTTCTTAGACCATGTTCTCATTTAAGTTCATCAAAAGACATGCATATTTTGAACAACACGTAGATTATGTGATGTTTCGGACACAATATACAAAACAAAGTTTTTCGAAATTTGTATGTAATTTTTTATGAAAAATCGTATGGTATGCATGTTTGTGAACTGAATATTCTGTTTTATATTCAAACAATCAACAATTAAAAACCGCTTTCAGAATCCACTGTTATCTATTTTTTAATGTTTAAACCTTTTATATTTCTGTAATAAAGCAGCGAATCGTCTGATATATCGAATATATTTTGGTATATCACAAATAATCATAACTCCGAGTAAACATATCAAAATTGTTATTCCTAAACTTCCTACTCCAACAGCGAACAACCTCCTTTCATATACACTTATTCTCTTCCTTATTGCCTCTGAAAAAAAAACACATCATTTACATTTTTAAATATTAAATGAGGGTAATTACAGAATTATCGAACCGAATTGCCAGCTACGGAAACGAAATCAAATGGGCAAAAAGACTAAGCAAAATCAGAGGAAATAATGTCAACCGCGATGATCCTTACTAGTACAGGCATTATATATGAAATAGTGGGGTACACCGGTTTTATGGTGTACCAAACCTTCCCTTCCGTTGAGGAAGTGTGTGGTAGCAACTGAACAGCAGTTACTTTTCAGAGGTCGTAAACAGTGAAAGGGAATGTTCATTGAGACCACTTATTATGGAAATGTAATTGTCAGTCGAAATCAAGAAAGTCAAGAGAATGTTTTAAGCAATGACTGTTGTTACATGAAATGCACAGGGAAATTCCAAAATTTGACCTACTTTTGGCACTAGGCTGCAGAATAAATCTGCAGCCACAATCTGCATCCACTACAAATTTAATTTGGCTCAATTTTTATTGAAATAATCCAACAATTTGCAAAACTTTCACTAATCTTATACATCAGAGCTTTCATTCAACAATGAGAAGTAAAAAGCCTTATCTTGCATGATGTGAACTAAATGTTGCTTGTGAACTCCGTGTGTCTCTACGCTGCAATAAGAAGTCTGATCTTCGAAGCAAATAATAACTAAATACCGGAATTACTGTAAAGTTAAATTCTGCATATGCGCATTTCGACAACTTATGTCTCTTCAGTGCAGATAAAATCTAAACGTTTGGAAGACCATATACTCAAAGATGTTTAAAAACTGATAGAGAACAAATAACCAAAATGATCTAAATGTAAAGCCAAACGACCTTCAAAGTCAAATTATATTGAAAAGGTCGCTGAAAATCAACTTCCTAGAATTTGTGTCTTGTCCTATTTTGGGTATTTTTACAGACTGACATTATCCTCCTAATGACACTTTTCTCACAACGAGGGAACTACTGATCAACAAGTATTTGTTAATCATATTAATACCGTTTGAAGGAAAGTTAGTACTTTCAGCGGAAAGAAAGCATGATAAATAGAACATGCAGAACACGTAGCAGGAATCCTTCATGTAATGCTAGAATATAGAAAAATACAAATGATAAACGTATATCAACTAAAGCCTTTTCTCTTGGATCAAAAGATAAGAATGCATACCCACCGTTGCCAGGTTTTCCTGGTTTATGCAAGTTAATATATCTTTTATACAAATGAAAACTCATAAAAAATAAATAATATATAGCTGGAAGGATGACAAATTGTTACTCCTAAACATTGTTAACTTCTGCTGCGCACCTGTTGAAAATGTTTTAACAATTCACCCTGACATCCTCCCAGTTACTTTATTTATATACAAACACATACTTTCCAGTTCATGCAATGTTAATAAAGTAAGTGAGAACCGAACCATCGGTCTAAAACGAACAATACAAGGACAATGGCAACAACGCTTCAGTCTCATCTGAAGCCAGACAATCAGTGAACCGTAACTGAAATCGCTAGAAATGCGAATGGTTTTGAACCTGTTGAAAAATCATCGAGGTACTTTTACTAATAAAACACAAGGAAAATCTACGGTATTTAATACAATATCGATACCCTTTACAGATGTTCCTCTTGACTTTGTACGGTTCCATCAGTTCGTCAGTTGAGCATCACAGACTTATGCGTTTGTAAGAACAGATTGAAAGTAAATACTTAATATCTCATAAAAAGCGATATCTATAATGGTTTTATAGAGAATATTTTAGCAATAACACCTATGGATATTTACACAAGAAACTAAACGTGAATATTTCATGAATGAAATCTCGGGTATATTTTCTACAAACCAATAGGAGTTCAGAGAGTGTAGGAATTTCTTTTTTTAGAAACATTAGTGGAACAGACACTCAACTTCATTATGCGGTATATACAAGAACGAGATTTTCTAACATAAAATACATACTTTTTGTCTGATTCTTTGGAATTGTTAAGTTCTGTTTAAGCTCTTCTAGTCTTAGTTTTAGTTCTGGACTGTTCATCTTCAACTGACGTCGTATATTACAGGAACAGTGACATTGTAGCTCTTTATCTATTGTAAATAGATATGTAGGATTCAATCAGTCTTTAGTTGAAGACTATGCTTACAAGAAATATCTTAGGAGTTGATTTGATTACTGATTCATGAACGAGGCAACAGATAAGTCGGTGCTTTTCTCCTTTTTCCCACCCTTTTCTCTTTCTTCCGTGAGGTTCTCCTTTCTCCCATTTTTGTTTTCTGCCGTGTATATCTGCTTCCTCCCTCCCCTTTCTCCTGGTCTCCCTTTCATGCCTATTTTGCCGTTTCTCCTTTCATATCAATGTTCTCCTTTCTTCTTCTCTTTTCTCCTTTCTTCCACTTTTACTTCTTCTCCCGCCTCTTACTACCTCTTCCCACACCTTTTACTCCTTTCTCCCTTTACCCATCTCCCCTCATAATTAAACCCGAATCACACTGTAATGTTCTGCAACCGTAACGCTTTGAAAATGCGACAAAATTACAAATAAAGTAGCGAACCGTATTGATAAGTATTTTGTTTACATACGTAGATATACTTGCATACATTTCTATCGACCAAATAAGCTGTGTTCACAGTAACTTCGGTATTTAGTCATTCACACTACAACTAAATGGGATCGATCCAAATTAAGATCGATTCTTTTAAAAACCGTTTACGTTCAAATTTGAATATTTGAATCGATTGCGATCGATCGCGTTTTATTGTTCTCATTAAAGCCGACTGCGATCTATCGTTTCTAGTTTCAAAGCAATTGAATCGATCGCAATCGATCCCAACTGTTCACACAGACCTGTAATCGTCTCTATTTGATTCGATCCTTTTGAGAACACCTCTTTTTATCGGACCAAATAAGATCGATTGCAATCGATCTTTTTATAGTAGGAACAGTAAAAAATTAACCTATTGGGATCGATTGCAATTGATTCAAATATTGTAAGTGTGAAGCAGGTCTATGTCTCATCTGAAAGATACGTAATTGGCTTAAAATTGAAATGTAGGTAGACAGGCACTATTTAATCGACCTAAAAGGGACCGGGAAATGAGTACAAAAAAGTGACGGATACATATGACAATCAGTTCAGTTTTATTGCTATATTCTACGGAAGACAGATGTTTTGGCATTCGACCAAAATTTATTGACATCTCCTTTTCAATATAATAATATCGTCTTCTCTTCTTTGTCATTTAATTTCGTACCGCAGCTCTCCACCGGGGGACTGACTAACAGTCATGACAAAAATTCCCGATCTTAAACACCTTGACCTATACTCATACTCGTGTCAGAACTTAGTTATCTTGCATTTTCAACTGCATTTAATAATTTTTCATGACAATACCAAAATATGATTTCTATACTAACAGACTGTTTTTCGTCCGGTTCTTGACTAATCAACATTTTAATGACGTCAATTGCTGAACTAGCCAATGAGCTAAGAATATAATATATACAATCTAACACCATTGAAAGATATAAGACACCCAAGTAAGAAAGATTTCAATATTTCTCTGACGAGACTCGCCGATTTTAAGCTATTGAAATCTTATCCAAGGGTGTCCGAGATTCATAAATCTTGCACTCTTTCTTCATTGACAGTAAGTTTTGGCTGTCCAGATAGTTAAAGTAACATTCGAAATTTTAGGGCTTAACTAACGAAATAGCAGAATATGATAACTGCTGGCAATGCAAAATTTTATTTCTCTAATTATCTGTTAAGCCGTAGGAACAAAATCATTGCTATTTGCCACAAGAACTGCATTTCTATTTCATGACGGATTCAGATATAATAGCATATTGTAATATTCCAATAACATCTATGATTCAATGTCAACAACACTTCATTGTTGGAGATCAAATTGACGTCCAGCGGGTCAGAAGTGTCAATTACAGAAAAAAAAATTATATCGTTCATAAACTCGTTTATCCATGTTTGACAGCAATGTCCTCTTGTTCTCGAACCATATTTCGTTTAAGATTTTTAATCTGTGTGAATGCAAACAACTTTGAAAAAAAAATAATAGTATTCACATAGCTTACCAATATTTTCGTCGTTTGTCGTCTCACTGAGGCAGCTACAGGTGCAGTTGTAATATTCTGCAAACCAAAAGGAAGACTTAGATATAATTATCCCCACCGCACACACTGTAGGTTTTGTTAATGTCGTTCGACAGTGTATCCATCCGTCCTCCTTGTANTTATTTCCATATCAAAAGAAAAATTACGGGGTAACATATAGATAGTATGTAGATTTTTGTTGTAGATTGCAAATACCAGAAAAAGATAGACATAAGACGTTGTTTTTGTTTTTATTAGTACTTGTCCTAAAACTTTTGGGACAACCCTCGTAATGCACTTATGTTTGTAACGCTAATTTTGATTAGGTGGCTTCAAACTTTTCAGGGGATAAAATCCATTACCATCGGAACCAATAGCAACGTAATTGCGCAGACGCACACCAAACTTCCTGTAATTTTGAAATTGTTTTAAACCTTTTTCGACTTTGCATTAGAATAGATATTACCAAACTGTATTTTAGGATCTTCAGGGGTAAATCTAAAATTTTACTGTCTCAAACTTCCGTTTTCCGGCTCCGCTATAAACGCGTCGCCGGAAAACTAAGTTTGCGACAGTAAAATCTACGATTTACCATTTACCCCCTCAGATCCTAAAATATAGTATGGTTATTTCTTAAATGGTCCCAAAAAGTTAGCAACTGATATATTTAAAAAAAACAAACAAAAACAAATCAGCATGCACAAAACACATCAACAGAAAACGTCTTGCACCCATCCCGCTCATTAAAGATGCCTCAAAGGAATTCTAAGTTTATTCCTGTTCGAATTTATCTGGTTAATGTAGGAGTTTTGCCCTTTAAAACTTCAAAAATCTACAAAATATCTTAGAAAGAGCACTTATGTGTCTAGCTTTAATTCGTTGGATTTGGATAATATTTATACAGTAGTTCAAACCAAGGAGTTTAAAGATTTGAATACTTTTGTAGAAGTTGTGCCCCTTTGAACTTTCAAAATTGAAAAAAAAGATCTGATCTGGATAACTTTAATACAGCAGCTTTAGATCTAATCATTGAGGAGTTCAAATATTATTTCTAGTTTATTGTAGGTGTTTCGTTCATTATAAATTAGTTTATTTACAAAATGTGCTCTGGAGAATTGATTGCGGGAAAAAATAGAAAAAAATAAATCTGGCTCTATTATTTTATTTAACAGCAATCTTGTTTGGTGGTGGTGCATTTTTTTATTTCAAGGGAGTAATTTTTCGATATAATTACACCATTGCTCCGTTAATTTTAAGTACATTGTAAATGGGGTTAATCAAAATTACCGAACTAATAATAAAATATACTTAATGTAACCAATAATAATTACATTTCATGAATATTCATTTGAATTCCGTCAGTTTGATATGTGAACATCGATCACGTGGCATATCAATGTGAAGTTGCAATTCCCATGAAACACATTTGACCACGTGTTGGATGAATTTGTAAAAATAGAATCCCAATGTACATGGTGTACTTCCCTGTAAATAAACTTATTTTTCATATGTAATTATAAGAATTGAATGCATTATTTTGAAGTTTCATAGGGACTATGAAAGGGTTGACCGGGCGCACATTTTTAACATGAAGCGCTACCGCGCTTCATTAAGAATGTGCTTCGGTCAACCCTTTCATGTCCCAATGAAACTTCAAAATAATGCATTCAATTCTAAAATACCATACTGAATTCTTACAAAGAAAATCAATGAATCTTTCACAAAATCCAAAGTACATATTGTCATTGTGTACCAGCTATTTTAAAATTTGATTTGCCTTGATTTCCTATATTATTTTTTTTTATTCTGCAATCAAGGGGGAGGGCGGGGGTATATATTAGTGAGCTTTGTTCACAGCTTTTTTCTACTGTATTCTGTGTCCCTATATTGGAAAAAGTGAATGAATGAAATGTACGCTTTATTGCTAAAGTCTCTTGATGTCTTCCCAAAATAGTACCATATCTCACTGTCGCATTAAAATCAAACCAAGTTATTTATTGTTTGGACACCAAAAACAACTTAAGAAAACCTTANTATGAAAGGGTTGACCGGGCGCACATTTTTAACATGAAGCGCTACCGCGCTTCATTAAGAATGTGCTTCGGTCAACCCTTTCATGTCCCAATGAAACTTCAAAATAATGCATTCAATTTTCATTGGGATATGAAAGGGTTGACCGGGCGCACATTTTTAACATGAAGCGCTACCGCGCTTCATTAAGAATGTGCTTCGGTCAACCCTTTCATGTCCCAATGAAACTTCGAAATAATGCATTCAATTCTAAAATACTATACTGAATTCTTACAAAGAAAATCAATGAATCTTTCACAAAATCCAAAGTACATATTGTCATTGTGTACCAGCTATTTTAAAATTTGATTTGACTTGATTTCCTATTTTTATTTTTTTTATTCTGCAATCAAGGGGGAGGGGCGGGGGTATATATTAGTGAGCTTTGTTCACAGCTTTTTTCTACTGTATTCTGTGTCCCTATATTGGAAAAAGTGAAAGAATGAAATGTACGCTTTATTGCTAAAGTCTCTTGATGTCTTCCCAAAATAGTACCATATCTCACTGTCGCATTAAAATCAAACCAAGTTATTTATTGTTTGGACACCAAAAACAACTTGAGAAAACCTTAAGATGTTAATAGCACCTTCTGCTTATTATTCATTATTTATTAATTTTTGTTCGAATTCTCATGGAATTTTTTTTAAACTTCCATATACACGTGTGTATTGTCTTCATGTTTTTATTTACTTCATTGTAAAGGTACTCGTCTTGATGAGTTGGATTTTTTCCAGTTTGATTTTTACTGTTTCTTAGCCATTCACCAAACACAGGGGAGGGTTTGGATCCAAGAAAACGAGTTTTACCCCCATCACAATTTTTGCGCCTGTCCCAAGTCAGGAATATGTCGGTCATTGGCTTGTCCTTGTCTTCTTAGAAAATTTTAGTTTTTTGATATTCGGGTTGTTGGATGTGGTTTGTTTCCATTGATTTATTTACTTTTTAACCTTTTTGGGGGCCATTTAGGGCTTGTTATATGATGTGAAGTTCCTCACTATGTTGAAGACCGTACGGCGACCCCTACATGCTTTGTTTTGGGTCGTTTTAACCTGGAGATGGGATGTTGTCTCCATGACATTTACCCCATTTCCCTTCTTTTTCATATGTAAAACGAATTTTCTATGCATTATTGAAACTAGACATATAAATCTTGTTGCAAACAATTTACTGGTGGATAAACATACATAATTTGTTATCACTAAAATATTGATGGTACCAAAACAAAACTTAAAGCTACAATTTCTGGAACATAGTTATGTTCATTATACCTGATCGTGTGGAATTATTTCCAGACAACAGTCCCTGGAAGTCACGATATCCTAAGTCTGGTTCTGCCAAACTGTGTGTGTAAATTACTGAAAGACAAAATAAGATAACATCATAATGATTTGTTGTATAAATGTAGTCTCTAACATTGTTTCCAGTTTATTACATATATTTTTCACATCGAGATAGTTAAATTTTTTCACATTTTAAAATAGTAATCAACCCATTTAGTAGTTAGTAGGTGTTTAATTTTTGCTAGAAATTAGAGAAAGTGTTCAACTAAAACCATTGAGCAATTAAAGTTGAGACCACTAAATAATCCTTGTGACCACGTTTGATTTGTTTCAGGTGATATCTTTAGACGACAAGTTTAAAACGGGAGAGATACCAACAGAAAAGCTTTAATCCTGAATTTAACAAAACATATCCCATAACGGAAAAATGAAACTGTGAACTGATTCCAAATGTCATAAATTTAGAAAGAATATCATATTAAACCTTAACCTATATCAAACTTAAAGGCATCTATGACCCCTAAACATTTTGCCGCTGAAATGACGTTGAATTGACCAATCACAACACTTATTGCCGAAAACTGAATTAAAAAAATCAGTAGCCAATATGAAAAACAGTTTTATCGATGTATTCGGCGATTCATTGACCAACGAATGAAGTTAATGGAGAAAAGGGAGAAAAGCGAGACGTCATTTCAATGATTGCAGGCAACTGCAAGCCCACTTCCGATAAAGCAACAGACAGATTCGGTTGATGCAAGTTTTCACATTTTAGTGCCACGAATCTGTATTTGATGAAAATTCAACAGAAACAAGCGATACATTTGCATTTTGGTTGCTCAAGTTGTCAGATAAGTGTTTGAAACTTGTGCAAAGCGCTAATTGTCTTATAAAGTCAAATGTTGACCTTGTTTCAAGACAAATACTGGTTCTTTTTGTTGATCCTTGCTCCAGATTGGGGTTTAAAAACAATAAAACACCATTCTTAGAGTAATCTTGGATGCCTGAAACCTACAGCGCTTGTCAGGAAGTCGGCTTGTGGGGTGTTCACTTTAAGCGCTTATGACCGGAAATTCGATTTTTTATGGTTCCAAAAGTGATGAAATTGTTTAAAAAACAAAGCAGTAGAATATCGAAAGAACAAAGGAAGCGAAGACCACAAAAATCGAAGTCCAAAGACATGGCAAAAATTGCAACAGAGAAAAACAGAGACAAAACAAGGACGTGAGTCAGCTACAATGCACGGAAATAAAAAGACGACAATAAAAACTAAGGTGCTCATAATGTGAACTCCCATGAAAACCGGGAGTGAAATCAGGTGCCTCGGAAGGGTAAGCATGTCCTGCTCCGCTATCGGCATCCGTCACACTATCAGTGAGTAAATCCAGGGTTGAGGCAAAACCGGTTATGTCAAATCCGTAAAGACGTGAAATGTAGCTGAAAATATCGTTTTCATTTGGGACACAGACACTTCATAACTGTCAATGATGTCATGGTGACGGCCATAAAATTTCTGAATGGATGAAAGCAACAAAGGCTGAACAAATCCCTGACTAAGCAACTTTTGGGACAGTGTTTTTTGCTCTATTAAAAAAAAATCACTGTATAAACTACATGCGCGACAGTAACGAATCAACTGTAAAATGTAAACTCCATAGGCTGGAGAGGTAGGTATATTGCTGCTCAGAAAGGGAAAATTCACAATTGGGAAGATAAAATCATCACGTTTATCATATAGCTTAGATTTCAAACGTCCATCTTCATCAATGTACCGGTATTTAAACTGACTTGAGTACGAAGCCGGAGTAGGTGTATCAGTAGTCTCTTTAATTTCAAGCTCATTGGGATAGATCTGGTGTAAATATTCCTTGAATTTTGGATTATTAAGAGAAAATACATCGTCTATGTAGAGGAAGCTGAAATAAAAGGACTGGGCTAAATGTTTTTATTTTTTCTATGTTAGCCCTTGTAAAAACTTGGCCTCATACGAGAAAAGAAAGAGATCAGCTAAAAGTGGTACGCAGGTAGTTAGCATGGGAATCCCGATTGTCTGTTGCAAAACGCGACCTCCAAATTCGACAAAATATTATCTATTAAAAATTCCAACATCTTGATTACGTCATTCTCCGTGTACTTCTTGTTTGACTCAGTGTGGTTCTTTTTTTACAAAATATATTTTGTCTTTTCCTGTTACCTCGATATCATCACTCTCATTACGATATTTCTTTCATAACAAAATGTTATGCGTTGTGAGATTGTTTATGTTGACGCCAAACAAAAAAGCACATATCAATTTTCCAATTATAACCCGTACACTATATATTGTTAAATGGCTAATGCAGGGATATGTAGTACAAAAAGGGTATCTTGTGGTCAGTAGAATTATCTAGTGTTCTGACAGCCATGGTTGCATCTCCAGACATTTAACTTACAACAAATGAGACAAATTGCATATATACATTTAGACTTATATGAATTTTGTACCATTCTAGTATCCCTTCTTTCCTTCATATCATTTAATTGCTTTTTGTGTTATTGTTTTTGTTTTTGATTTTGTTTTTATGTTTAATTTTTTTTTATGCAGACAAACATTTCCGCCCATGGTATAACATAACCCTTTATTAGCTTACATGACTAGAACCAGGGTGAACTTTTACCGTAACTTAGCGTCCGTCATCCATCCGTCGTTCAGTTTTCCTTCAAAGACCTTTTCCTTTGAAACCACTGGGCCAATTGGAAACAAACATGGTCACAATAGTCCTTAGGTGGTGGCCTTTGAGGTATGTGATTTTTATGTTTATACCTTATCAAAGATGACCGCCAGGGAGGATCATAATTTAATAATAGGGACACTACAGAAATGCATTCAGATATATCATCTGAAAACAATGAGCCAACTGGAACCAACCTTAGTCACAATAGTCCTTGGGATTTCCCTATGAAAATTACATTCAGAGCTTCTCCTATAAGAACACTGAGCCAATTTGAACGAAACTTAAGTCTCAAAAGTCCTTGTGTGGTCCCCTTCACAGTTTGTGATTTTTGTGTTCGAACCTCATCAAAGATGTCCACCAGAGTGGAACGTAGTTTAACATAGGGACCCTATAGGGAATGCATTAAAAAGTCTTCTCCTCTGAAACCAATGAACCAAATTAAAACTTACTTGGTCACAATTGTGCTCGAGTGGGTCCCTTCAAATGTTTGTACCTCATTCAAGATGGCCACAAACGGGAATATAGTTTTTAACATAGGGACCCCATGGGATTTGCATTCAGAGATCTTTTCCTGTGTAACCACTCAGCCAGTTGGAAGGAAGTTTTGTCACAATAGTCCTGTGCTGGTCCCCTTCAAAGTGACTTTTATGTTTGAACCTCATCCAAGATGGCCGCCAGCGGGGAACATAGTTTAACTTTGGGACCCTATGGGAAATTGCATTCAGAGATCTTCTCTGGAACCACTGTGGCAATTTGAACGAAACTTTGTGGCAATAGTCCTTGGGTGACCCCTTCAATGGTTTTGATTTTTTTTTGTTTGTATCTCATCTAAGATAGCCGCCACCGGGGGGCATAGTCTAACATAGGGACAGTTTAAAATAGGGACCCTATGAGGAATTGCATTCAGAGATCTTCACCCATGAACCACTTAGCCAATTAAATTGAAACTAAGTGTCAATTGTCCTTGTCCTATGTTTTTTTATTGTTTTTACCTCATCCAAAATGACCGCCAGCGAAGAATATAGTTTTAAACATAGGGATCCGATGGGAATTACATTCCGAAATCTTAACCTATGAAACCTCTGAGCAAATTGGAACAAATCTTTCTGAATTGGCCTCCTTCAAAGTTTTGGATTTTTATATTTGTACCTCATCTTACATGGCAACAAGTGGAGATGTAGTTTGACATACTGACAGTAAACCAAAGGGACAATATGGGTGGTGCTTTCTGAGATATTCTCTGAAACCACTGAGCCAATTTGAACGAAACTTGTGGTTATAGTCCTTTGGTCGCCTCCTTTAAAGATTATGATTTTTATGGTTGTGTCTCATTCAAGATGGCCGCCATCGGGGAACATAGTTTAACACAGGGACTGTTTAAAATTCAGAGATCTCCTATGGAACCACTGAGCTAATTTGATAGAAACTAAGTGTCAATAGTCCTTGGGTGGTCCCCTTCAAAGTTTATGTTTTTTTATGTATGTACCTGATCCAAAATGACCGCCAGTGGGAGCATAGTTTAACGAAGGGATCCGATGGAGATTGCATTCAGAGATCTTTTTATATAAAACCACCGAGCCAATTGGAACGAATCCTTGTCAAAATTGTCCTTAGCTAGTCCCCTTCAAAGTTTTTGATTTTTATAATTATACCTGATCAAAGGTGACCGCCAGCGGGGGTAGTTTAACATACAGACAGTTAAACAGAGGGACCCTATGGAGAATTGCATTCAAAGATCTTCTATGAAACCACCGAGCAAATTTGATTAAAACTTAGTTTCAATAGTCCTTTTGTAGTTCCCTTCAGTGGAGATGTAGTTTAACGTAGGCATTTAAAGATCAACTATGAGACCATTCACTCAACTGAGAGGAGACTTTGTCACAATAGTCCTTTGTGGTCCCTTTCAAAGTTCGCGATTTTTATGTGCGTACCCATCCAAGATGACTGCCATCGGGATCGAACATAGTTAAATAAAGGGAACCAATGGGAAATGAGGTCAAAGATCTCTGATTTGATCGAAAATTAGTATCAATAGTTCTTAAGGTGGTCCCTTTCAAAGTTTGTGATTTTTATGTTAGTACTTCATCCAAGATGGTGGGCATCAGGGAACATAGTATAACATATGGACCCTATGGGAATTAGATTCAGAGATCTTCTCATATGAAACCAAAGAGCCAATTCGAATAAAACAAAGTCGCAACTGTCCTTGGTGGTACATTCAAAGTTTTTGATTTTTATGTTCCTACCTCATTCAAGATGGCTGCAAGTGGGGAACATTGTTTAACATAGGGTGCCTATGGGAAATGCATTCAAAGTCTAAATCTCCTCTTAAACTACTTTTACAATTTCAGTTAAATTTAAACATGCTATTTTTTAGGTGACCCTTCTTCAAAGTTCGGGATTTTTCTGTTTGTATCTGATCTTGGGTGGCTGCCATCGGGGAACATAGATTTTAATGAGATGTAGTGTAGAATAGGACCCAGGTGAGTGATACAGTCTCTTGAGACCATCTTGTAGTAGTTTATTACAATGATTTTTTTTATATTTTCTGCAATCAAGTTAGGCGTTTAATTTCTACGTTGATACAGTGAGAAGTTAAAAACATTTACTGTGACCAACGAAATCACTTTTCAGTAATATATGTTGATTCGTATTCGTTCAGTTTTTCTAAGATCTTATGAAAATAATATGAAATACAAACTGAAAAAGGCGATTCAAAGATTGGACATGACCGACGCTTTAAATATTAGGATGGCTATAGGTCCGGCAAAAGTATCATTAAGGACAAGGAAATTGGCCAGTTTTATTTTAAAATTGAATTAATGCCGGAAAAGTATTAGGCTAAACAGGCGGACTTGTATAAAAAAGTCTGTTTCCTGTGTATTTTTTTCTCATTCGCTAAAATATATCTCCCTGTGTAACTTATTGACACTATACACTGTAGATTTGTTAATAAAATAGATCAATATAGTTTCTGAAGTATGTATATCCTGTTATTATTGAGAAGGTCGTGTACTGGTGCTTCCCAGTGTATTTGGGGAATGTTATGTTTCTTTCCTTCTTTTTCTGTTCTAGTAGATTGAATTGGATAAAACTATTCTTTGATTTTAATGAACAAGCCAAGTAAAATAAAAATCTAATTAAGTACATGTTTTGGTAACTAGATATATTAAATATGTAATATGATCTGAATAGTCCAAAGTTCAGAGCAATATGCTAATAAATTGATTTTTCACCAAATACAATATATGACTATTCAAGTTGCAGAGCTAATTTCCTAAAATGTATTGTGTCATTTTTTTCTGTCTTCCTTTTATGACTTTATATGAAAATTCTGATAGAAATGTAATGAAAACAGTTCCTTGTTTATCGGTAAATTGTCTATAAAAATCGTCATTTTGCCATTCTTGATTGAGAAAAATCGAAAAAATTGAAAATTACATACGGGTAAATTACTTTTGTTTTTAAAAATCGGAGAATGTAGTTGGATCGCTATTAAAACTAAGAAGATATACATACAATAATCTTATTAAATGATCTCGTATATATATATATTCTCGAAATTACTGTTTTTGTTGGCTAAAACTTGTCAAATTTTCGACAAAGGGTCTGAAAGTTGTTTTACCTGCAAAATCAGAAACGTTTCATAACATTGTAATATAAAAATGTTTGTCTTTTTTAGTGTTGGCCCGAAACCCGATTTTATTTTAAAACTTGCAATATATAAATTTAAAGAAAATTTTGTTTAAACATAAGGAATATCTCCCTCTTGCATAGTTCTGTACTTAGCTTTATCATCTTTTATACATGTAGTTTATGGATTTCCAAATATTTTGATTTCATCTGCACTGAAGAGACATGTAACTAAATACCGAAGTTACTGTGAATTAATTTTCTGCATATGTGCCTTTCGACAACTTATGTCTCTTCAGTGCAGATCAAATCTAAACGTTTGGAAGTCCATAAACTAAAAGATGTGTAAAAACTGATAAAAACAAATAACCAATATGATCTAAATGTAAAGCCAAAATCAGCTAAGGATAGAGCTTTACATGAGGGAGATACTCCTTAGTTTTCAACAAAATTTACAAAAATTTAGATATCGTAAGGTTCCAAATAGAATCGGCTTTCGGGTCAGCACCGACGTACTGACTGCTGGGCTGGTGAATACCCTCGGGGACTAACAGTCCACTTGCAGTGGCATCGACGTATAATTTATGCAATATGTAGAAACTAAATTCACAGTGACTTCGGTATTGTGTTAACTGACATTAATTAAATGAAAATTTATATGACATTTAAGATTTTGTCATTTTTTTTAGTAATCTATCAGGTTATGAGTCACTGCGTGAATGCGTTTTGAGTGATGTGATCAAGGGACAAAGTAAAGTCGGCACTTATTATTTTCCAAGATGAATATAACTGTTGATCGAATTTAGTAATTGCCTCACATCAATTTGCCAATACGAAGCAAAACATTAAGGTATATTCACTTGTTATATATGCCTTTCCCTCTACATTACACAATATCATTATTGTTCTTATTCATTGCAAATGATATTGAAAGGTTAAATACTACCTGTATGCAATCACTTTTATTATTGTTCTTCGTCTAAATATTCAGAATAGTGAAATAATGTATTATTCAATGTCCAAAATTACTGTACATAGTATGGTATGAGCAAAATAAAATGATTGATAAAATAGTAAAATATCCCTATTTTTGTGTGTCAGAAATTTTAAAGGTGCTTTACCAGTGCGCCGATGCCTCTACAGGTGGACTGTTAGTTTCCCGAGGGTATAACTAACCCAGTAGACAGCACTACGCTGCTGGCCCGAAAACCGATTTAATTTGGAAACCTCATGCATAGTTCTGTCTTGAGTTGATTTTGGCTTTTCTATTTAGATCATATTGGTCATTTGTTCTCTAACAGCTGGTTTATGAGCTTCCAAATATTTGTATTTGATCTGCACTGAATAGACATAAGATGTCCAAATGTCCATATACAGAAATTAAATTCCCAATAACCTTGGTATTTTGTTATTCCTCATAGTTTTTATACGACTGCAAAAAAGGTCGTATTATAGTAAGGCGCTGGCGTCGGCGTCGACGGCATCTGTGGACAGCATAACTTTGGTTCTAGTGGACGGATCTTTATAAAATTTTAGTATGGTGTTTCTTGACACACGCATAAACTGAGGTTTAAATTTTCAGTTTTTGTTTGCCCCACTCGTTTTAGAAAAAAGGGCCAAAAAGGGATGAAATTGTGTGTTTTCACATAGTTGTCTTTGGAATCTTTTTTATTAATCGGATTTCGATTGGCGTTTCTTTCAGTGTGGTCCTGAGGAAATTTTCAATCAGTAGTACGTCAACGGATTTCACATAGCATGTGCCGTTCCCGAGATAAATGGTGGCCCAAAAGGGGCGAAAAAAAAAATCAATTTTTAGTCTGATTTTTATGCAGTTTTTTTTTTGCAATGGATTCCATATGAAGAATTAAAACGGCGCTTTACTATTAGATTTTCGGTAACTTGTTTCATTACCTAGCTATAAAGGGACCAACGGGGCCAAAATTGCAAATTTGCAGATTACTTAAAGTTTTTATTTTTCCTCGGATTTCGATGGGATATTTTTTCTTTGGATTCCTCTTGATATGTGCTTTCAGTAGTATGTCAATGGATTTGGCGTAGCTCTTACCGTTTCCGAGCTATATGGGGTCAAAGAGGAATCATTGGGAGTCATAAGGGCTAATTTTTATTTTCCTTGGTTTGTGTCAAGCTAATTACTGGGTCTATCTCCTTCTTGTTTCCATCTAATTATTGTGTCAATCTCTTCAGCATGTCCATACTCACTTAAAATTACATTTTTCAAATTTCAGTGGTCGATATGCTGCGGTCGTATCATGCTGCGCTCGGCGTAGCCCTTTGCTGTTTTGGGCAAGGTGCTTATGCAGAAATGTAAATAAAAAAACTGATTGTATAGTCAATGTAAATAAACAAAACTGATTGTATAGTCAATACGATATTGTCCACGGTTGTACCAAGTTCTGAAACTCGATTCACCTACGAACTTAATATATGATTGACTATTTTGGTATATGTGGCCTTTTTCTGGTTAAGAAGATTTTACCAAACGGAGAAATCGACTAGAATGACATGAACATTTGCTTCAAATGAGAAAAAATTTTCAACCTACCAAAAGTAAAATGATAATATTAATAAAAAATGACAATATATACTGTTAATATGCAATATGACATGATTTTCTTAAAACTAAGGAAAATTATAAAATCTTTGGATTTTGTAGTGGAAAGTTATAGTAAAACTATAACTGTCCAAAACATTTAATCGTTTGAAATATATTTTCTGAAGTTCTGACTTTACCATGTCCCTAGGCTAGGTTATATCACTCATAACGCTTCCCACAGCATAGCATTACTCTGAATCCGCTACCAAACAGACATTTCAAAACACTATATGCCTCACTTATAGTGTGACGGGTGTCGCTAGCGGGGCAGGACATGCTTACCCTTCTGGAGCACCTGATGTCACTCCCGGTTTTCATGGGAGTTCACACTATGAGTGCCTTAGTTCTTAATGTTATCTTTTTATTTCCGTGCATTGTAGCTGTCTCNTTCCCTTGTTCCTTCGGTATTCTACTGCCGTTGTCTCAACAATTCACAATTTCTATAATTTCAAATAAATATTATCTTTATTAGTGTGAAAGAGACTTAGAAAATGATTTCAGACCGTTTGTCAATTATTTGACAAGTTATAGCTCACAAGACAAGTAATTTGGCAAACATTTTGGACCATTTAATAAAATTCTGGTATGTATATTTCTTAGTCTATAAATAGCGACTGAACTATATTCTCCGATATTTAAACCTTTTGATCAAATAAATATTAATATTAGGTGAAATCCCATGAAATTCTGCAAATTTTGGTTATTCATACTACTTAGTAGTTGCTAGGAATGGCGGCGCCAAATTTGCAAACACCGGAATTGCACATTTAAATCGGAATTAGTTTAAAGATTAAAACTAAACTTAGTATCTCTCTCATGAAAACCTCCGTTCTTTTCCGATGTTTGCGTCAATTTCTAACCCTTTATGTCATTTGCCCTCTATCAACTTTTTCAGGTTTTTATTTTTGGTGTTTGAAATGTTTATTTTTTATCTGCACCGAAGAGACATACGATGGCCATCGAATCTCTGATATAAAAAAAAAGTTATCTGATTTCAAAAATCGAACTTCTGATATCAAATTCATTTTTTTTGATATCCGAAAATATTTATTGATAGAGAGAAAAACAAACTGAAATCAGAAAATAGTTTTTGATATCAAAATATCAAATTTTTGACACAAGAAATTTTTTTATTCTATCAGAAAATCGAATTTTTGATATAAAATATTCGAATTAATTTATAGAAAGAATATGGAATAAATAGCAAAACGGTGCCTCATATTCCTTCAAGATTCGTTGGTCGAAAATATGTCAGTTGCGTAAGAAGATGGTAGATGTTTAAAATTCGAAGACTAATTGGCAGATACACTATTGTGAATCACTATTTTCATCATTTTTATAAGCCAAGCAGCAATCAAACAACAAGCCAACTATAAATGGCCCAGGATCTTTAAATTCTCACTATAAAGAACGACTTTCTGCAACTCATCCAGCATTTAAAAAAAAAACCGAATGTTATTCTCGATCTCCGTCAACTTAATGAGAATTAGATACATTGATGTTTAAACTTGAGAAAAATAAGTAAGAACTTGAATAGATACCAGTCAGATGAATTAAGTAGAGCTCAGCTTGTTTTTGCACTTGAATATAAATATCTAGCTAGAACAGACCAATGATGTTTGTGTGATGCCTTCAAAAAAGGTTTGAAAATAGGAAAACGTATGAATATAAAGACGCCATTAAAGTCATCGTAACAAGTAAGAATGTTGTGCTTCATCAAATGAAAAGTTGTAGATTAAGATGTGTGAAAGTTTTATTGTAATCATTATACGAAATTTTCAGAAATCAATACAAGTTTTAGCAATAAAAAGATATCTTAAACAACTGTAAATGAAAATCCATTTTTAACGTTAATCTTAATTTATATAATATAAGGGAAAAGTGTAGTTTTTTTCTTTAAACCTATAGAGTTTTTATTTTATTGATGACAAATGGTATTTATTTCAACAAACCTAGTTCTTTGGTAGGAAACCACATGTTTCAGAAAACATTACCGCAAACAGTTTCTTGTTTCTTTAAATAATAGACAGCCAGTGATTTCCAAATTGATATTCAAAGTTCAAGAAATCGTATTAATATCACATTATTCTTTTATCAGTAACTCAGAAGATAACTAAAGTCGAGTGTTTTGTTACTGACTTCATTACAGGTGTTAAAAATTGAAAAAAAAATCCGATTCACAACACAATTAATTTAAGAAGTAATTCACTTACTGAACATACTGGATATAATAAGGGCCACAAAAGGCATCTTTGACTGAGTAATACTGCAACTAATCCATTTTCTAAGAAGAGGACTTACAATTTCAACATAAAAGCATATGCCAAACGCAGAATTAATGCCAATTATTTATTTCAGATTTTATAAAGAATAGAAATATGTATTTACATAAGATAAAGAAAATTGATAATTTGTGTTTCCATTTCCCGTAGATTAATGCATTTCCCTTGACGTAACAATATATATATTGTTATCTCAATTTTAAATGCTAAGCTTATCAATAGCCGCAATAAATTAAAAAATATACCCAAAGTATAAATACACATCAGATGTTTTCTCTAATCATGTTATACATGCAGTAAGAACATGACAAAGTATCCTCGACCAGTGAAACGTGATCCATGGCTCTTTTTCATGAAAAACTCTCAGTTTTCGTGTTCTTCATAAAGAATCATCCAGTGTATAATTTCATGCCTAACACAATACACTAATTACAACTCCTGAAGATTGCCTAGAAGAAGAAAAAACTTATAATTCAATAGACCGTTCAAAACCTTAACACAATACATTTTCACACATTTTAACACTCCATACTTATAAACCTTGTTCATTCAAAGACATAACCTTTGTCCAGCGAGTTTCTCGTTCATAGTGTTGGACTTGAATTTAAAAAAAACCTAAATCTTTCAATATAGCTTTTCTCCATATGTGTTGAGTTCAGCTCAGAACCGTAAATGAAATCGCCAACATCCAAAAGTTTACAATCAATTTATTGTTACTCAAATAATCCATAAATTAATGCACATATCTAACTTAACATGATAAGGAAAAGTGGTCTCATCATCTCAGTATATAGAGATTAATACATGGCCTTTTCCATATCAGCACGGTTATCATCCCCAGACTCCCATTTCAGCCCTCGGCTGGCGCCTCGGGCTGATATGGGAGTCTCGGGATGATAACCGTGCTGATGTGGAAAAGGCCATGTCTAAATCTATTTATTATATACTTCCAATTAGGAGTTATCCTAATAACACGAATAATCCTAATACACCCGGGCTGAAATAGCCATATCACCGGGCTGATATGGATATTTCAGAACGAGGCGGTCTGATATGGTCATATCAGACTGGGTATATGATATGGACTGTTAACTTCCGGCTGTATTACATATGCAAAACAGAACATATCTTCGCTAAGTATGTAATAAATCAAATTTCTGAATGCTTGGTCAAACAAGCATTACTAAAGGGTGGTTATACTTATCAAGTACTTATCAACATTAAATACATTTGAACGTTTCAGTTTCAATCACTCCTTCCTTTTCTAAGTTTGTAAGAACATTATCATTATAGTATCTTAACATTGTGATGAATGTACTCGTAAACTCGTACTTTTCTTAAAAATTCATTCGCTACTCAAGAACCTGTGGACGATACAGTGACTACCTTGATTTGAAAATTTACAATATCTAAATTTACGAAAATCTTGTTCAAACCAAATGAGTATCTCCCTCTTACATAGCTCTGTCCTTAGCTGATTTTAGTTCTCCCTTTTAGATCCTATTGGTAACTTGT
>MJUU01070627.1:0-37478 GCA_002080025.1 Modiolus philippinarum
TACTGTCAATGGTAAATTTTTTTTTGTAACACTTTTCTCAGCAACTACAAATCATAGCCTCTTGAAATTTTGTATGTGACTTTGGTATGAGGTTTTATATTGCGCTTATCGAATTCAGGTCTGTCGGACATCTACTTCCTGTTTACCGACTTGGAATATTTTCAACGAGTACTGTCAATGGTAAAAATTTTCGTAATATATGTACTTTTGCCAGCAACTGCAAATTACAGGTACTTCAAATGTGGTTTGTGCCTTAAGTATGGGGTTCCCTGCTGCGCTTATTGATTCAGGTCTGTCTGATATCTACTTCATGTTTAACGATTTGGAATATTTTCAACATACTATCGAGTTCCGGTCTATGGCCGACTTAGAAAATTTTTTTTCAACAAATGTGGAAGATTTTGTATGTTTTGAAAATTTTGGTAACACTTTTCTCAGCAACAAATTAAAGCTGCTCGAAATTTTGTATGTGACTTAAGCAGTGTTTCCCTTTCTGCATTGATATAATATTTTATAACATATGATAACATATACCCCAGCAACAACAAATAACAGTTTCCTGATTCTTTCTTTGAATTTATTACTAATTCATACATTGCTCACAAAATATCACCAGTTTTAACATTATATCATGGAGGGTGGTCATTGCTCTTTTTTTCTTTCTTTTTCAGAACACCTTGAGCTGAATCGGATTCCAAAACTTTGTTATCACATGATGCTTAGCTACTTCTCATTTCATAAACTAATAATAAGATAAAAAAAAACATTATGTTTCATATGATCAATTATGAAAGTTTAATAATGAATAACTTGGTGCCTTTAATTATTATAAAATAAATTTAAAGGAATTTGATTTTCAAATGGTTTTAATCACTTAAGGTAGTTCGACACTAATACACGGCGCATTCGATTGGCGCATTTGCGAAACACAAGTCGGATGCGGAATTGACTGGATTTTCAAGCCGGAACATTCATTATTTGGCATTTTCATTGTGACGTCATGATAAATTGACACACACTTTCCCGCGAATTAGCTCCCTTTTATCATAAATATTGCCTGTTTCGTAAACTATATAAAATATTTCTCTTAATCAGATGGTGACATATAGATTTTATCAGCTCAATTGTATACCTCTGAAATATCAAAAAATAAAAAAAATCTATCTGATGTTTATTTCATATGAAAAGCTTAACAATAAGCATGTTCTCACAGTTCCTTATATATTCTTTGTAAATATTGCTGAAAAATACTGAATTTGGCCTGATTTCCAAAGACTGATTACAGGAAAAGATGATCGGTGACATATCTTTTTTATTTTATTTTTTGAACAAATGGGCTAAGAACTACAAAATATCTTATAATAAAAAAAATCTGTCTGATATTTTTATTTGGCTCGAACTACCTTAATTATGGTAATAAAGAGAGTAGCTGGACATTCTATGTGGTAATGTTGTAGCTGGACATTCTATGTGGTAATGTTGTAGCTGGACATTCTATGTGGTAATGTTGATATAATTTATTAACATTGTCCTTATATGCATTCAGATATAAAGAAAAATGCCACAAAGTAAAAAGTCTGCTGATACAAAGCGGAGACAGGGAAGAGGAAAGGCAAGGAAATGTAAAAATGAACCAACTGAAGCAGATATTGAAAATCCGGGACAAAACGAACAATTACAAGTACTGTTAAATGATCAAAATGATAAGAATTATGAACGGATATGTACAATTGATCATAAGTTGATCATACAATTGATCATAACAAGAGAAATAAGTTGTCGAAATGCGCATATGCAGAACCTAAATTAACAGTAACTTCGGTATTGTGTTGTTTGTTACCACTGGGCCGATGCCTCTGCTGGTGGGCTGTTAGTCCCCGAGGGTATTCACCAACCCATTAGTCAGTACTTCGGTGCTGACCCGAAACCCGATTTTATTATAAAACTTGCAATATCTAAATTTTACAAAATTGTGTTTAAAACTAAGGAGTATCTCCCTCATGCATAGCTCTGTCCTTAGCTGAATTTTGGCTTTTCTATTTAGATCCTTTTGGTTATTTGTTCTCTATCAGCTTTAAATGTGTTTCGGTTTATGGACTTCCAAATGTTTTGATTTTATCTGCACTGAAGAGACATAAGTTGTCGAAGTGCGCATATGCAGAACCTAAATTAACAGTAACTTCGGTATTGTGTTGTTTTTGAACCAATTGAAAGTCGGAGAAAAAATGAACAATTACAAACTATTACGTGATCAAATAACAAATTACCGAAGTTACTGTTAATTTATTTTCTGCATATGCGCATTTCGACAACTGATGTCTCATCAGTGCAGAACAAACCAAAACACTTGGAAGTCCATTAACCGAAAGACATGTTAAAGCTGATAGAGAACAAATAACCAAAAGGATCTAAATAGGAAAGCATTGATAAGAATTCTGAACTGAGACAGAGAAGAGAACAAGATAAAATGTTTCAATTTTCTGAAAATACCAGAAGGAAATCACAATACAAGCATAATTCATTGCTGATTTTAAAAGCTAATGAAAGGAAGAAAAGTTGGAGGAAAAATCCATTAGAGATCCAGGGAGAAAGATTAAGAGCAAAATATCGCAGAAAAAGAAAACTGAGGCAATCCATGATTTCACAAATTCTAGCTACAAATGACAATGCAAAAAGCAAAAAAAAAAAAAAAAAAAAAAAAAACAAAACAAAACTGAATTCCATTATACAGGCATTCAAAGAATCGGTCATAGAAGCATGTGATTACGAATGTACCTGTTGTGAACAAATTTCTTCAAACAGTGTGTTGTGAAGGTTCCATCATTAAATATCTTGACGATCTCCGAGCTAAATGTATTACAGGATCTATGAGTTTTGATGGAAAAGAATGGATTTGCAATACCTAAAGAAGAAAAACTCCTACCATTAAGCAAAGCCAACAACACAAGCTTTCCAAAAAGACCAGAAGAACTGTGCTTAAATTAGCTGGAAGAAAGGCTAGTGTCTCCTTTGAATGTTTTTATGCAAATGCGAAGGCTTCCGCGTGGAGCTCAGTCAAGTGTGTGTAAAAGGAAATATGGTAAACGTTCCAGCCAACAACATCCAAACTGTACAAACACTGCCCAAAAGAATTGAGGAGACGGATACAATTCCGGTCAAGTTAAACGGAGATTGAGATATAAGACGCATTATTTGCATGAGAATTTTAGACAAAATAATTTAATTTTTCACAATTGACTCAGTCCTGTTGCTAACTGAATTTAACTGTTGCGGCTGGAAGGAAGGTTTGGGCCCAATTAAACTAGTTTAACTCTTTGTCCACCAGAGCTTTTTTCTGGAAAGTCTTATTTTCATTTCTTTGCAAATTTATGCAAATTATATGCAAATGAGATGAAGCAGAATATAGATGATGCTGACAGGGAATAAGTTCAAGTATTAGGATTTGGGGGAAGGCGGCATGGGAGGAAAATTGGGGTGGGGTGGAGGGGACGGGTTGAGGGCAACAGCCCACCCCACCTAAAATTGGTGCTTTTTGACGTTTTTTTTTGTACTAAAGTCGTCCCAGGTACCGGAAGTGGTGCCAAATCGACTTTTCATTGCTCCAGTAGCTAAGCCCGTACCACCACTTTCATTTCTGAATCTTTGAGATAAATAGCGTAAGATTTGCTCATGACAGAGAAATATATGGAAAGCTGGTAGTGTCAAAATCACTCAATTTCCGTATTTTCCACTGAATTTAGGCGCAGTTTCTTTCTGTGGGTGATTGTTCCTAAAATTGTGATATGTCTGTTATTCTCAATCATTTTTCTACATTATTCATTCGAAGTTCGAGTTTTCACCTTTTTTTCTCAAGCGGAATTATCTTTGAAGTTGCCTACCCTCCCTTAAATTTTACGATTTTTTCGATTTTCTGTTTCTGAAGCTCTTGCGACAGCTGTTATTACTACAAAATTGGTTTTAAAAAGTACTACACATAATTGCTGAAGACATTTGCCTTTAGGCTACAGGACACACACAAAAAGTTTGCAATTGAAATGTATGGAGGGCCATGGTGCACATCAATACAGTCTTAGGTAGTAGAGCGGATATATACGTCACTGGTGGATGAAGTGTTAAGCCCACCGCAGCAGGTTTGCGGCTGTCCTAAATCAAGAAATTTTTAAAGCCTATGTGTGTCTTGTCTTTTTTCTACATAGTTTACTTTATGTCTACAGGAGTCTAGAATGGTATTTATTTTGCTAAACTTGACTACTCTTTATTTAGGGGCCGACTCCGACCTGCCGTTGGGTGTGGGGTGTCATCACCGTTCATTATAGATGTAATGATGGCTTTGAGTGGTTATTACTCCCCTTTAGGTCGTTGTCTCTTTGACACATTCCCCGTTTCCCTTCTTTGTTTCTATGAAAGCAGTACTACATCTCACGCAGAAACCATTATTCCAGATATATGTTAAAGATAGAATAGATGAAAATTGGCAACATGATGTTCAACAGCTTCAAGGATCAGATTGGAATAATTTTGTCAGTTTTGAAACGATTCAAGAGGAAGAAACAATAACCACAAGTGATTGAAATCAAGATTTGAATTCACTAAGAGATCACTCAGCAAATAAGCTCTTAAACATGAACCATCATGTGACAGCTCAAAATCTCGACAGTACACTAGAAAAAAGGGAACAATCTGGTAAGGAAGATACAGCCGAAAATGATTCAGATGCATGGTCAGAGGATGACGAGGAAAATACAAATCCTTATAGTTTAATGGATGCCATGTTGTTTGAGAATCCAACCGAATTGGACGGACAGCACAGCATTGCAGGCGCACATAATAAAGGAAATATACGGAAATTACAACTAAAACAAATTCAAGATAATGTTTTGCTTTCTAAGAGGAGAAATAAAACAACAGGAAAAAATACAAAGCGAAAGATGCTCGAGATCAAGATGTAGTAATCAAAATGATAAAACTTGACGAAGGGTACAAAATATTCAGGACACTGCGTGGATCACCTCCATTCTGGGAAAATGCTAAGAAGTACCTATTTGCCATGCTGAGGCAGCTCGGATTGCCAACAATATTTATAACACTCTCTGCTGCTGAAACTAATTGGACACCACTGCTGAAATCACTCTTAAGAATTGTTAACATGAGAGAAATTACAGTCGAAGAAGTATCTCAGTTATCATGGAACTCAAAAGTTAGTTAGATCAGATCCTGCAACTCTTGCAAGGTATTTTGATTATCGAGGGTAGCAATTCTTCAGAACCTTTCTATTCAATCCTGCTTCTCTTCTTGGTAATATCAATGATTGTTTTACCGAACTGAGTTTCAGCAGCGGGGATCAACTCATATGCATGTATTATTATGGATAGACAATGCTCCACAGTTTGGGAAAGATGATGCAGAAAGAGTTGAGGAATATACTTCAAGCATAATCAGCACTTTAACAAATACTGATCCTCTTGTAAAGTACCATACACATAGACATTCTTATTATTTACGGGGAAACAAAAAGAAGCTGTGTAGATTTAATTTCTACTACCACCCATGCTGTCTACACAAATACTAGAACAACTTGCTGAAGTAGACGAGAAAAGGGTAGATTTTCATAAAAAAATGGAAGAAGGTTACCCAAATAATCAATGATGTTGATCCAAACTCATCATTAACATCTGAAGAATTCTTTGAGTCTCTGGAAATGTAACAGGAAGACTAAATAAATGCTATCAGATCGTCAATTAAAGAACCTAAAGTTTTCCACGAAAGGGACACTGATGCTCTCAGAATCAGTGGTTACAACCCTGCAATATCGAAGGAATGGCAAGCAAATCATGACATACAATACGTAATGGATGCATATTCTTGTGCAATGTATATTGTCAGTTATATAAGTAAGGAGTGATCCCTCACGTAGAAGATATAAATAGGCTAAATCTTTAGGTTAAGACATTCGTAATCATTCAAAGGCTATTGAAAACAAATTCAGCAAGAATGTTGAAATTTTACCACATGGTATGATATGAGAACCAAAAGCAGCAGACAGCAAACTCTGCAATCAATCTACCAGAAGATGATATACAAGACAAAACTGAGGATGACCCTGAGGTAGAACCTGTAGATATTAAGTGATGTACTGGTGATTCCGTTAACATCAACAACCTCGTTCAGAAAGAGAAAAAGAAGAAAATTCTACGACTAGTCCAATAAAACAAGAACAAGGATCCTGAAAACTACTATTGAGAGCCCTTATTGCTCTATTTACCACGGATAATTGAAACTTACGAAGAGCAATATAGCATTCACAAGGATGAGATTGAGGCCAAACGGACAGATTTCGAGCATTTTGGTGACCAGATTGATGATGCAGAAATGATGGTTATGAATGCTGAGCCTGACGATGAAATGTTTGACAATCTGGCTCCAACACTTCAAGATCAGAAACATCGTGACGGAGAAACAGATAATCCTGATATTGATACTGATAAGGACTGAATTCTGATACATTGAACTCTGCGTACACAGCTGTCACACCTACAGACTTTAATAACGAAATCTCAACGTGTGGAAGTGGAATCCTATCAAGAAAACGTCTAGAGAATTCACAGTTAGAAAGTATCAGAATGTTAAAGTACACAGAAAGCAATTTCCCCTTCAGCTTTCTAGTGCAAAAACAGCTCATCGCTGTCAAGGTGATACACTACGAAAGACTGTGGTACAACTTCCAAATTAGAAACGTTCCCATGTACACTATGTAGCCCTTAGTCGTGCAACTTCATTACAAAATTTACTCATTCTACCACCGTTTGATTCCAACAAAATTACTGTATCTGATCATGTGAGAAAAGAAATGGACAGACCCAGAAAAGACCATCAACTTCAACTCTGTTTTCAGGCATTGTATGAACTTCCAACAGAACACTTTAAAGTCGGCTTTCACAATGCCGCATCCGTTCGTTTACATTTGGAGGACATGAAGAAGTTAGATAGAAAATGTACTAGCCAGTGATGTAATTGCACGTGTAGAATATAAACTATGCAAAGCTGACAAGAATGTTTAAATTAGTGGTTTTCAAACATCTGGAAGACAGGAATCCTTATGGTACTGTCATATTTGTTAAAGGTCCAGTCAAATATGAATCGGAAAATGGAATTTCAATGAGTTAGAATGGACATTTGTGAAAATCACCTCACCAATTCCTCTAAGCATAGTAGCTGTTTATTGCAGACTAAAAGAGTCTTCAGTGAAAACTCGGGATGCAATGACTAATGTACTAAAAACTGAACTTGAATCAAGCACTCATTATACTTTTTGGCTTCAAAGTAGATGACCAGAAGTATGCACATTTGAATACTGTAATAAATTTTAGCTTAATGCGTCAGCTGATAACCGAAGAAACTACCAACAATCATATATTAATAGACTTAATTTTCACAAATATTGAGCAATCAAGTGTACATGGCGGTGTTTTGAAGTCCTTCGGTCACCATAAGCCGGTGTGGATTTCAGTTGATATTAACAAACTTTTTTATCTACACATATTAAAAGGATTATATATAGTTTTATCATGAGATATTGTGTGTAAAGAAATTGGAAATGTTGTATAGAAGAAAAAATATAAATGAACAAATGGAATGCAGACTTACTTTGGGGAATTTTCATGATGGCCTATCAATGTTTTTTACCTGAATCACTTTTATGATTTTCACCAAAGAACTTGTTAGAAAGTAAATATATATAATTATCTCTTCCTTTGTTTAAAAAGGGGTATAAATATTTTACGAAAGGATATGGAGTAAATGAACATGATACCATAACACATATGTTAACTCCAACTGCAATAATTATAATGAACTGTATATAAAGTATATTTCTTTTGCATCTATTTATACCCACTGACAAAGAATTATACGTACTCTCAAAAAAATTTGTCAGTATTGTTAGTCATTAATTCTATAGGGTTATAGAAAGGGATTTTTCATATTGGTCCCGTATTATGTCAAAGGACAGTCGTATTGGGCCGAGGACAGCCGTATTGGGCCGAGGCCTAGTAAGGCTTGTCGGAGGCCCAATGCGACTGTCCGAGGACATTACAGGACCAATGTGAAAAATATCATTCTATGACAGCTTTATTTAATAGTTATGTAAAACTATATACATTGTACTATCGATTCAATGGTAGCAAAATAGGCGATGGACTTGTCAGACAATTTTTATGTTCACTTTTCCTTTATTGTTTAGTTTATTTTTCATGTATTTCTGCTCTGGGAAACAGTCTCCAACATTTGTAAATTTGACTTGTGACTGCGTTTTTCCTGTATGACGACATGGATAAACATTGAGATGTACGTCAGCCACGCAAATGACTCAAGTTTAATTCAGCGAGTGGTTGTTACCTGAAAAAGATTTACATTTCTGTTCTTCGTAGCATTTTGTGTCGAAATTTGATTGTTGACATGTTTGAAAACTATGATGTGTCACTGATTTATCAAGGTATTTTTCAGATTGTCAACAAACCAGCGTTGTCATTGATGTCCTGGAACTTCTGCAAATAGAGTGTAGAAATACAGAATCGGATCCCGCAGATGAAGCTGAATTTTCCGTTTTGAAATAAATCGTAAAAAATGTACGATTGATTTACATTGTAGCAATCTAGCAGATTATTGGAATTATGTTCTGTTCATGATATTGCCGCCATTTTTTTTTAAGAACTTAATGAACCGGAAGTCCAAATTGGACCTGGCCATATTTGACCAGTAAACCCGTATTGGCCCAGTAAATCCATATTGAGCCAGTAAATCCATATTGGACCTGATTGGCCGCATTTGTCAAGTAAACCTGTCTATATTTGCTCTCAACATTTTGTATTGCTCAGACAATTTTAATAATATTTTACATAACTATTTAATAAAAGTAGGTATTTTTCACAGGCACTTGAGTGTTATAGGGAAACTAAGCATTGGATCCCATACTGAGCTCATCAATTTCAGGTCTGTTGGACATCTTTCATCCAATTTGTTAACCGGAAATCCTTCAAAACTGTAAAGCATATTCCAGTCAAACATTCCCTGATATAATTGTGCACCTGATTCTTACAATTTCGATTTTACAGATTTTAGAGGTTCACTGAGCCAAAATAGCTCAATTGTTCATTTGGTTTGTTAATCTGCAAGACCTTCAAAATTATAATTCATATTCTAAACAAATTTGCAGGATTTTTTTCTGACCTAGACATGTATCTGATACTTAAAATTTTTATTTACAAATTTTAGAGGTCAACTGAGTCGAAAATTGCTCTTCTCTAGTGCAGGCGACACAAGTGTACCATGGAACACCTATTAATTTTATTATGTATAAGCTTTTTTCTTGTTTTTGTTTTGTTTTATTAATTATTAGACTGATTTTACTTTCTTTTTCTGTTTACCTAACGTCTTTTGTTAAATTTAATCGGGATGAAAAGTAAAAGGAAATGACCACAATGACCGTAAATCATAATTAGATGTCAGAATTCACCTGGAAACTACACAAGAAAAGTATCAATAAAAAGACAAATGTAAACAACGATAGGAACTCGGGATAGCCGGACTTGGTAACGGCACTAGCAAAATTCAGCGGTAGTGTTTTTCCGATTTATGGGTACTCAAACCGTCTCTTTATCTTTACCGTTTCGCTATAGTATACTAAACATACATATAAAACCAAATACAGGTAGACCCTGACCACTACCTTGAAAAAAAAAACAAAACGTAATTTTGAAGGAAGGGTCAAGGATTACCTGCCGCTAAGCTGGTGGCTAGCTCAAGGAGCGCAGTCTGCTGGTAAAACACCGTCGCACTACGGAAGAGAAATCAAACTCAACAACTCTCCGATGGGTTTGGTTAACAATCATCATACATTTTAGTAGACATCGGCAGTATCAGTGAGAGGCCAGTGCTTCTAGTACTTGTAAATCTTCAGGTCCTTGGACACAAAGCCAATTCAACGGATGCGTGCAGAATCTTTTGCGTGAAAAATTTAATTTACATCCCAGTTTTTCTAGATGTTTTATCAGATTTTGGCATTTTTTTAAAAACATCTTAGTAAAAACGAGAAATGCCCTTAGCAGTAAACTGTTTATGAGTGACGCCATATTTCGATATCGAATTTTCATATCTTCTTCATATTGGTTTTATTACTGTAAACGATAAAAAAACCTAGAACACTTCCCCTAAAAATGATTTATTATAGCCCTTGAATGACAATATAAGCAAATTTATACCAACAATGTAGACATGTATAATAATTAAACGCATACTAAAAATCTTCTTTGATAACTTTATTTGTATGCATATGTTATGGGGATTTTGACACCTATGTATCGCAAAATATCATCCCGTGAGCCCGAATATGAAGCAGAGGGGCAAGTGATATTTGACAATACTTCAGCTGTCAAAGCGAGTGAGCGTCAGTGATATTTTACAATACTTCAGCTGTCAAAAGCTCGATAACTTGTTCATCATTCTTTCCTTTGTATCTTGTATTTGTTATATTGATCTGAGGAGTCAAATTCTCCCAAAATTGCGCGAGAAATTGGATATGCATTTCATTTTCGCCTTTTCAGCAATTTTTAGCTTCTTAGAACATGTTTTGTATTTTTTAATAATTCTACTAGCGAATGTTTAGTAAACAGTTGAATACTCGAAAAAATGTCTATTTTAAATGTTGCAGCAACTTTTGTTTGTTACGATATTCTGTCGTTCCTTGAAGCTTTTATGGCGTCATGATGTGAAAACATGGAAGCCCTGCAAAATATATCAACGTCTAAGTTTCTGTAGTATTCCTGACGTCAGGTTTATCTATTTTCGTGATAATGACTCTGTTTTAATACCAAATCGGGAAGAGCAAATGTAACAGAAGTTCTTTTTTTTCTATTTTATTTCGTGTGAAAAAGGAATTCCCTTTGAAACGCTCGGAGAATCGCTCAATATGTCCAGGTCAAATTCTGATATATCCTGGTCAACTAGATACGGGTTTTGCCGAAGTACTCTCCAAACTGATATAACCATAGTTAAGAATGATAAATATACATATGAACATTTTCAGCCGAAGCAGATTCGGAGTGTGGTACCTTCTATTGCTTGATCTTGGCTCACGATCTGTAAAATTTAACATATTTAAATACTTAAATTACCCTGATGAATCTATATTTTTTTACCCTTAGAGACAATTCCGTATTAAAGCACAAATTCTCACTCAACAACTATTTCCCGGCGAATAAACCTACTGTTTCTACACGTAAAGGAATGTTTAGACTATCAGAGAGCAAGGTGTTGCCACGTTTTTACGATGCTTCATTGATTTCATTTTTCTTTTTGGTTTTTGGGGATATTCTAATCTTCCGTATTTCCTTGATGAATTTGATCTCTGAATATATCCGAGATCCGTTGTGAAGATCTATTTGTATTACAAAACAAAAATAAATGGCTATAGGATACAGCCAGCAGGAGATAATGTCTAGACCAATTCTATGTCCATTTGTTAAAATTTTCTGCCTGACAGTTTGCAATTTATTCCAAAGTGGTTAATCGCTGTCCATTCCTGAATGGAAGAAAACTAATCTATAAACACTAATTGGCAGAAATATATGTCATTCTGACATGATGTGATAAAAATATTATCAATTACGGTTGTTTTATGTGTTTTAGTTAGAAAAGGTATAATTTACATTTTTCTTAAATCCTTGAATGGTGAATGAAAGGATATGGAGTAAATGTACATGAGACAAAGTCTCTACAAAAACATGGTAAAAACAAGCAAAGGAATAACGCTTTCATTGTTGTTCTTCATCTTGAAGTCACCCAAACAATGAGCTTTGCTCATACCTCATAGAAAGTTCAAGACTGTCCCTAGCACCGGTTTGAGCGGAATTCTTTGCTAATTCTCGAACAACGCTACATCCATGTCTTTCCTGGTCATGGATGCGGGGTTGTCAACAAACATTCATTTAACTGGCAAAGTGCGCTTACAATCCAACAATCCTTATTTTCCAAAAAGTAAAAAAAAATCCTAGGATAAATTATTAAAATGTCTGCTGGAAAAGCACATAAAATGTCTGCTCGAAAAGCACGAGGAATCCGTTATATTGTTTCACCTATATATGTAAATCCTAGGAGGAAATAAAAGCACCGTATTTATTTTTGTAAACTTTGTAAGCAAAATAATGCTAACTATATCAACAATGATCAATACACTTCAACTTGAACCACGTCAGACAGTGAATTTATTGCAAGGTATAGTTTCATAATTTTTTCACGCGGTTCGACTGGTTAACCCAAAAAAAAGTTATGCGAGTCTTTCTTACTGAAAGTGTTCATCAATCAGCTTTATTGTATGAATCTTCTTAATGAATATATCTATAGTTGTTGTGAACGAATATTTCACAATATTGACAGATGCACAACCCGTCAAAGAAATGCAATTATTTTAAAATTTATATACAAAACGCAAGTTATACCTTATTTCCATAAGAACCATACTGGGTCAAACAGGAAATACAGTCATAAAACGTAATAAAGATGTTTGAATTTTTTATTTATTACATTTTCGTTGAATGTGGAGGCTGTATTTTTCAAAAGGCAATAGGGATTCCTATGGGATCGAATTGTGAGACACTTTTAGCTGACTTTTTCCATTATTCATATGAAACAAAGTTTTACAAGTGCTCATGCATAAAAAAAAACAAAAAACAACATGAACCGTCATTTAATTTAAACTTTAAATTTCTAGCCGAAGTACTTTCTATTAATAATCTAAGATTTAATGAATACTTACACCGGATCTACCCTAGTGAGCTTGAAATTAAAGAGACAACCGATACACTAAACTCTGCTTTATACCTTGACCTGCTGTTATACATTGATGAACATAGGCTGAAATATAGGTTGTATGATAAATGTGATAATCTTGACTTCCCAATTGTTAAGTTTCCCTTTCATAGCAGTAATACAACCCCAGCGTGTTGAGTGAACAAATGACGGGATATGGAGTGAACAAATAAAGGCATAAGGAGTGTATATTTGACAGTTTATTCGTTAATGTAGAGCTTATACATACAGTGACTTTGTAAAAAGCAAAAGCATTTTCACAGAAAAAAATAAGTCGGGATATTTTTAGCCTTTGTTACTATCATCCCTTCAGAAACTCAATAGCCGTCACCAGATCATAGATAAATATGAAATGTCGGTTTCAAAAATGAGAATAAACTTTTTCATATAGATTCACGTCTTCCTGGATTTGACATTCCAGATTATGACTTTAGACCTGGATTAGCTCACTGACAATGTGAAGGGTGATGTATACAGAGCAGGACAGGTTCACCCTTTCGGAGCACCTGTTGTCAATCGGTTTTCAGAGTTCACTCTGTTAGTGTTCTCAATTTGAGTGTTGGATTTGTGGTGTTCGAGTGCTTTGTAGGTATGTTGGGGGTTTACTTTCAACCTTGACTCTGGACTATAATTTATGTAATCTTGTGCCTTGTTTCTTCGATATTCTTCTCCCGTGGTTTAGATGTTTTTTGCAATGTGCAAATACTTTGACTTGAAGGTGCTTCGGAATAAAATTACCAATTCGAGTACATTCCTAGCTGCCACGTCAACAGAAACATACAGCTGAACTAAAAGCAACTTCTAATCATAGAAGCATTCCTTCTATGTATTGGATTCCTAAACTTTACAAAAATCTTTTCAAATTTCGTTTTATTTCGGGATCAAGTAAATGTTCAACTACTCACATTTCTGTTTTATTGACCGGTGCACTTACTACCGTAAAAATTCGTTATCAATTTCAGCAACAAATGTTATGAATAATTTTGGAGTGTTTAAAATTAGGTAAAAGTTTTGAAAAGACTTCGAGCTTTTAATGACACATACATCTCCGTCGATAGTTATGAACCTTATGTTACTATATTACCGCATACACTTATCAAAGAGAAATTTTTGTATTTGATCAAATGATCCCTCAAAATATCAGGATGTACTTAAATTTGTTGCAATACTTTTAAATCGTATTTCAGTTACGACAAACATTGCAAATATACCAACTGGACTTGTCAGGATATGATGAAAGCATTAAATTTTTTCTTGATAATATTTTTGTTCGTTTCGGTGATACAAAATAGGTATTCCTATGGGTACCAACTGTGCAACTCTCATGGCACAAATATTTCTTTATTGCTACAAGTCATAATTCATGGCCAAAATTCAAAAAGACCTTTCTAAACAGCATTTAGTGGATATTAGTAACAATACATATTGATAGTCGGACGATATTTTGGCTTTAAAATCCTGAATTTCTAAATTTACAGACGAAATTTATCCTACCGAACTTACTTTAAATAAATCCAATTACACCTTTTCTTGCTCTTGATATATCAATAAATCAAGGAAAGTTAAACACTAAAGTTTATGATAAAAGAGGTGATTTCTCTTTCCCTATAGCTAATTTTCCCTATCTCGACGGCGATGTCCCGTTAGCCCCTTCTTGTGGGGTCTACATTTCATAACTTGTTCGATATGCATGAGTATGTACTGATGTTTCTGACTTTAACGACTGAAGTCTTTGTCTAACTGAAAAATCTTCTGCATCAAGGGTTAAGATATCGTAAATTGATAAAAACATTCTTTAAATTTTATTATAGATACATTGACCTATTGAGGAAATTTGGTTCTACATGCAGGGCTCTTATACCATAGATCCAAACTCATATGGAAATATCATTTACAAAGCGCATAAATTCAAAAAAATGTCCTGTCTAATATATTAATCCGCTGAACAAACTTTTTCATTAAGGATATAAATACAGCATTGTTGTTAAATCTGAAATATTTTGATCCAAGAAAACGACTATAACCCCATCGCAATTTTTGCGCCTGTCCCAAGTCAGGAATATGGTGGTCATAGGCTTGTCCTTGTCTTCTTATAAAATTTTAGTTCCTTGATATTCGGGTTATTGGATGTGGTTTGTTTCCATTGATTTATTAACTTTTTTACTTTTTGGGGTGCTATTAAAGGCTTGCTGTATGGTGTGAGTTTTCTCATTGTGTTGAAGACCGTACGGTGACCCCTAGATGCTTTGTTTTGGGTCTTTTTTTACCTGGAGATTAGATGTTGTCTTCTTGACATTTACCTTATTTCCTTTCTTTTTTATATTGAAACTAGAATTTATGTCAAACGCAATACTTTCAAATGTTCTGACACCCACTTTTGAAATTGTATTCGGTGTATATTACAGATTTATTTATAAATAATGGAAAGATACAGATTAAATCATTAATAAAATGCACATGAGATAACATGTTAGAACCAAGCGATGGAACACTGCTTTTATTTTTTGTCATCATCCCTGTTTATTACTGACAAGGAAACTACTGTACATCACTCGCGTGATGAAGAATACTTGAATTGGACACTTTAAAATTTATATGGTCATTATCACGAGTTAATAAGGTCTGCAATTCTAGTTGTTCTTTCACTTTCTAAATCCGGAATTGTCAGATGTCATCCGGCTTTCTCAGCAAAATCTATTGTCCCGAGGTAATAGAAATTACTTTTGAACTGTTGCATGGGGCCAGAGGCCAAAGGACAATAGTTTTCCTATTTCCTGAAACAAAGCATTTAATAGCTATTTTATTAACTTATATAAACAATAAAAAAAATGCCTTTAAAAAATTTCTACACTGGTAAGATTTAAAGCGACGTTGCACTGCGCAATTATTTTCTGCATTGAACAGTTCGTCAGGAAATCGGCAAACAGTTAATTGTTCCACCCGACGTTAATATTCATGAAAATAGTATAAAATGCTACATATGTAAAATGTAACTATATGTTAATAATTTCTTATAGTACTACACAGGCAAATGTTACCTGTTAACAACGTTTGTGGGGAGTCACATGAAGAGACTTACAGAGCATACTGATAAAAATGTTGTTAAGGTTTTGCAAATTACTGCTGCATTGTTTGCACTAGACGATATGAAGCATTCTGTTATGTCTTCTTGACTTTTAATTGTACTATAACTTTTGCTTTGTATATGTCAGTTCTTACATGACAGGAAGTGTATGTGTATCAGGACTGCTAACCTTGTCGTATCATAACAATGAACAAATAAGGTATAATGAGTAAATATAGCCTTTTTCAAAAGGTGTTGTTATCTTTTTCTGGAAGAGATCTCTCCTGTCAATTGTAATTGCAACACCCTTGGCTTCCGGTTATCATCACTATTACAGCAAGAGAAAATGTTAAAAATATATTTAAAGTTAAACATTCCTATAAATTCTTTAAATAAATATTTAAAATAACAAAATTAGGAAATTAAGGGCAATAATATCTATAAATTATTTCATTAATATAGATATAATTTAATTTGATTAAGTACAAAAAATAAAAATGTGATCAAAACTGCAATAATTATTGGTCAATTTTAAAAACCCATAATTTAATGAAAGATAACTCCTAATAGCCAATTCTTCCATAGGTTGATACTCGGAACTGTTTGATTGTATCTAAATGCCAAAACGAAGTGCGGACCAATTTCTTTTTTGAAAAGGCCTATACTGGGGACAAAGTCCTTAGAATACATAGTAACATTCAGCAAAGTTTTATTGTTGAAGTCGTCCATAATGTCTTCTTCAATTAGCAAACACTCGCACCTTAAAGATCAAGAGGGTCCCTTGCATCGGATTGAGCGGAGTTCGCTTACTTAATGTTGAACAACGCTACATCCAGGAAAATTTTATTCATGGGTGATGTAATAGTTGTCACACAGAACGCGGCATGTCTGTATAAGATCATCCCGACGGCCGGAGGCCGGAGGGGGTGAGCTTATACAGACACACCAAGTTCCAATGTGATAACTATTTTACATCCCAGCTAATATGTAAAGTGAAGGAACATCGATATATAATTCTTAAAAATATTTCCATGCTTATAATGTCATGAAATAAATATTTCATACTATTATAATAATATATATCCTTATTGTGCCCAACAACGATTCCTTATATACGATTTTTAACACAATAACTCCTACGAGTTTGTGGTCTATTAGGTATGGCAGTAGTTTTGTAGTAGTTTTCACCCATGGTTTTTATTGGGTCCGTGTTGTTCATCTGTATGTGTGTCTTCATTTTTCTTTTTTGTCCCGTACTCAAGTGCTTTCCTTGTTTCTTAGTGTTTCCGATGTTGCCTTTGTCCATGGATTGTTCGTTCTTTGACTGACGGTTCGGTTCTCACTTACTTTGTAAACAAAACAACTCTGGTTCGAATCCCACTTTGGATTATGTTATTGTTCAACATTTTAAAATCTTGATATTTAAACATAAAATTTTACTAAGTTCAGAGAATTGAACAGTTCTCAAAATCTGGCCCTGAAAAAAAAAACAAAATAAAGAATAAAAAGTCCTCTGTTTTAAAACAACGGCAGTAGAATACCGAAGGAACAAAGCACAAGATTACACAAATCAAAGTACAGAGAAAAGGCAAAAGCAAGAACACCAGAAGACAGAAGATAAAAGACACCACATGCCCACAAAACACACGGACATTACATACACAACACAAAAAACTAAAGAACTAACAGTGTGAACTCTAAAAAACAGTGACATCAGGTGCTCCGGAAGGGTAAGCATGTCCTGCTCTGTATACAGCACCCGTCACACTGTCAGTGGGTCAATCAAGGGTAAAGTCAAAGTGTCAAATCCGGGAAGACGCGAATCTAGCTGAAAATGTCAGTTTTCATTTGTGACACTGACATTTCATATCTATCTATGATGTCGTGGTGGTGACGGCCATAGAAAGGGACGAAAGTAACAACGGCTGAACATATCCCTGACTCAGCAGTTTTTGTGACAATGCTTTTGCTCTTTCCACCAAGTCACTGTATGTACTGCACGCTCTGGGATGAGATTGCTGGGGTGATCCGACTCAGATCACCCCGGTTAAAACAAAAGAGCTGAGATGTAACAACAGAGTCACTCCTGACGCGTTCATAGGAATATGTTCAGGTTATTTCTTTGAAGTAGTATCTTTAAATGGCTGATAAAACAAGATGAAGAACAACAATAAAAGCGTTGTTCCATTGCTTTTAACCATTTATTTGTAGAGAATTTGTCTCGTGTGTATTTACTCCATATCCCTTCAATTGCTTATGAATATGCTTTCCTGTACTGTATGACATTTTCTCTTCCTTATTCCTTTTTATGAAAACAAATTTGTATTGACAAAATTATTAAATCCGTAATAACCACTTTGATGTTTAAAATCCTTCATTTCGTTTTTATGGATTTAGAATTTGTTTCTTGTTTAGTATATAAATAACTATTCTTTTACTATTAATACTTTTGATCATATTGGTTATTTGTTCTCTATCAGTTTTTAAACATTTTTGAGTCTATGGTCTTCCAAACGTTTAGATTTTATCTGCACTGAAGAGACATAAGTTTTCGAAATGCGCATTTGCAGAAAATAAATTCACAGTAACTTCGGTATTTAGTTATTTGTTACCAATGGGGCGATGCCACTGCTGGTGGACTGTTAGTCCCAGAAGGTATTCACCAGCCCAGTAGTCAGTACTTGGGTGCTGACCCGAAAGCCGATTCTATTTTGAAACTTACAATATCTAAATTTTTGTAAATTTTGTTGAAAACTAAGGAGTATCTCACTCATGCAAAGCTCTGTCCTTAGCTGATATTGGCTCTACATTAAGATCATATTGGTTATTTGTTCTCTATCAGTTTTTAAACATTTTTGAGTCTATAATCTTCCAAACGTTTAGATTTTATCTGCACTGAAGAGACATAAGTTGTCGAAATGCGCATATCCAGAAAATAAATTCACAGTAACTTCGGTATTTAGTTATTTGAAGCATATTCTGTATTTTTGCTTGGTATTTTTTCTTCTAGCAATTTTAATTAAACGGCACATAACTTGGAGGTTACTGAGGGTACCTATGAGTCGTAAAGATTTTGCAGGTATGGTGGATCAGATGTTTACAACATGAATAGTTTATCTGATGTGTGTCAATACATATTAACGAACACAATTCAAGTAAAATTGATGGTAACATAACGTAACGAAAATGTTTAGATGACCTCCTACCTCAGCATTTTTAGAAAAAAACATAACCTTGCAACAGGAAAAAAAATAATAAATTAGTATATGGACTTAGTTAAGCTTACTTCTTGACTGCACATTGACCAAAGACTTTTATATATTTTCATGCATTAAAAGTTGTCACAAGTATTATATAATAGTCTAGATATTTCAGTTTCTTTATTTCATTCATAAATAACAAAATACCGAATTTACTTTAAGTCATGTATTGCCTAAATAAAAACCTTATCTTATGAACTTTGAACTATTTTATAAACAATTAAAAGATATGGAGTAAATGCACATGAGACAAAGTCTCTATAAATTAATGACAAAACAGTAATTATTGTTGCTCTTCATCTTGAAATCACCATTAGGCCTTCAACAAAGTTCAAGATCTTTTTCTCTCATTCTTAATTTACTGTAAAGATGCTGATCTTGTATTTTACTTCATTAAGTACGATAAAAGGGTTCAGTAATCATATTGTATCGTGTACACTTCTTTATAATACGCCTAATATGTTTTGTAATTACATTTTGTTCGCCTGGTATTTTAGCAAATTATGTAAATAATGAGATCAAGTGAATGTACTGATAGTGATCAAAATCATTGATCAAGTAATGTAGTAAAACAAATTTATAATGTTGCTAATAGAATGGGTAGCCAAATATAGAAATAATGACCGGATGACATTGACTCATTAAACATTGGGAGAAAGGTCAAGTGTAAACAAGATTACATGTAAATTGAGGTTTTGCAAAACTTTTGTTTGAAAGATCCAAAAAGAAACTGAAAACCGAACACAGCGTGTGATAGATTACTTTTAAATGACATCTAAAATGCGAAGAATTGATTCTTAGGAACCGTCACCTCTTCCACTGCACTAAAAACGACAGGAACTGTATTTATTTGTAATTATCGAATGTTATATTTTATCAATCAGATGCTGCTTCCATTTCAATATCTAGTCTTGTCATGTGTGTGTGTGTGTGTGTGATGTTACAGTTTAGGTAAGTCCAGTTTTGACCGTCAGCGCTATGATTGCAACTGTCTATATGATACTAGTTTATATTTCATCTTTGGCATGCATGCATGGAATTATATAACTTATTTGGGCATAAAAATGAGTTGGATAATTAAAAAGATGATCTAAACACGCCCAGTTTGTCAATCACCAAACCATAGGCACAGAACTTCCATCTAATTGAGCTCAATTTTTTTTGGTCAAATTTTAAAATTTTAACAAAACAATCGATAAAGCATAAATACCTCCATATGTAATATTTTTTGCTCTGAAGATGTGTATGCTTTTGTCCTTTTTATTTCATGCTGTCAGAGGTAGTTGCTCTTCACGTTTTGTTTATAGCTTTTTCTAATATATAATATACAAATAAATGATATACAAATATAATTCAACATTTTATTACAAAAATAATCTATATAAAAATAATAGGTATTGGTTATCTATAAAGTCATAAGATCTGCATAGACAATGAAGAAGTTTTTAATGCTAAGCACCAAAAGGCCAAACATTAACATGAAGGTTCATGCAAGTTCGATGTTTGGTTGAGTGTCATCGGAAACATAATACATAAATTTTGTACCTCGAAACGGATACACCATATTTCATGATATAATAACAAAAACAGTTCAAATTAGAATATGATTATGTAAGCATGATAATAACTAATTAAGAACACCTGTTTTAGATAGTGTGATTAGTAATTAAGAATTCTCTTTCTTACAATAATTATGCGTATAATAATTTATGCGGTAAATACCAATTTCCCATTGCACTTGACAACATGAAATTAGTAACAGATTCAAATGTTTTTCATATAACATAATATGCACCAAAAACATAAACGGAATGGTCGGATTGGAATAATTACTATTTAATGTTATACATCAGCAGATATTGATGATACCAATTATATGATTTGTACAATGCAGGTATGTCAGATATTCTGGCTATTTTTCAGTGACACCACTGTAGATATCTTTTATCGATGTTGTCAAATATTTGATGCTAAGTACACCTGCAATAAAAACAAAAATTATTCAAAACAATCATTTAGAATCCTAACATTATCACAGATTCTGCATGGTTGTGTGCGATCTTAAACATATGGATGTATTCACCTGACCAGTTAAAATTTTTCCTGCAACAAGTTTTTCAGAAAACTGTATTTTTAAAATGGGAAGACTGAAAATATCATTTTTGAAAAGAAAACAATATGTCTGTTTACATTTTACTGAGATATCATCATTTGAAACCACTTATTTGGTGATTTTGTGAAAATTTCATCAATTTTGGCCTATTTTTTGTCTAGTTTTCGTAAAAATATCAATTTCTGCTATCAAGTTTCCTGTTCTCATCATAAAAATAGATCTGGTTTAGGGGTGTGGATCATTCCTAAATAATTCAAATTATCTTATTAATCTGAAGAAATATCACTAATAACAGCTTAGGTCCATGATGATATTAGAAAGTTCTGTAAGAAAATGTTGCTTTCTTTTTTGAGTAAATTCAAAATATCATAAAATCTGTAAAAATCAAGATTTTCAAATTTTCCTTGAATTTATTAGTCAAAACTCACATTTTTTTTGTTTTGAATAGTTGAACAATGATATCTTTAAGAAGGTACATAATTCAGGACTCAGGATTTTCACACGGCATTTTATATGCACCAATTCAGCTAATTACAGTGTATCAGTAACAAGAATTTAACTCACTTACAGATGCGGATCTTGAATGTTTTCAAAATACCTTAGAATTCTGATGAGAGAATACCCAAGTGGGCTGCAGGTTGTAGGATCCAAACCATCTCATCATAAAAATAGATATGGTTTAGGGGCAGAGATAATATCTTGGGATTCTGATATAATTAAAATTTTTCATATCATCATCAGTAATAAAATTTTACCTGGTTGAGGGTGAGGATCTCAAATGTTTTCAAGATATAATTCTTAAAAGAAAGGATGGGGTATAGGATGCCAGGGACACCCCTGGGGGAATTCTGGTGTGCAACATCTTATTCATCTAACCATGAGTATTACGAAAATATATAGGATGGGGATCTTATCTGTTTTCAAGATAGCCAATGGCAATTATGAAAAAAAAACGATAGGGTGTATTGGGTGGGGATCATCCCTGTGGAATTTTCATATGCAACATACAATTCAAACTATCATGAATAATAAAAAATATATATGGATCTCGGCTGTTTGCAAGATATCTTATAATTCTGAAAAATTCAGTGGGCGGCGTCCAGCCCTGGGGGTTGTAGTATGTATTATTAGTTTCTTCATAATAAAAAACAATATGTATAACTGAGGCTTGCTTCTGGCAAATAATTAAAATTACCAGCTTATACACAATAACATTCCAAGTTCAATGAAAAATAATTGCTTGACCTTGAAAATAAAGGTGAAGGTCACAGTGACCTAATTCTTTTGGGTGACACTCCCCTAAGACCCATGGCATATACATAACAAATATAAACCCACTGGGCCTAAGAACAAAAAAGTTCTACCCGGGACAAGAGTTGACTAAAAAATCTATTAATTGACATTGACCTAATTCTTTTACGCGAAACCCAACAATTACCCGATACAATGGGCCTTAAGACAAAAAAAAAGTTATGCCAATGACAAATTTGTATTGAAAGAAGTAGGAAATGAATAATTAGGGGTAATTCTATATGTCTCCCTTCAATGAAGGAGGAGACATGATATGAAAAATGCCATTCTATATTCCTGTAATATTTAAATTGATGTATCATTGGTTGTATTATTTCCTGTCAAGTCCTGTTTGACTTGTTGGATTTTGTATTTTGTTTGCCTTTATATAAATATATATAGACACTTCTATCGAAATATATCAGTAGTTTTATTTATTGGTAATATAATGTAGATCGGTGAATGAAATGATTAAGCGTTTGTTTTCACATAGTATGAAGCATGATGTGTTGTTGTTGAAAACGAGTCAGCTTCAAATATAAGATAAGAAAGAAAGCATAAAATAAATGGTAGCATTTGGATACAGAGGTTCTCATAGATTGTCTAGATTTATACTAGCTTGCGTCTTTCATTGTAACCTTTTTGTATATACATGTCTTTCTTTCAATTGTTGGAACTTTTGTTTTGTTCAGTCATAAGTGAATTCCCCTATCATATTTTTAAATTTCCGTCTACAAAATTTTATATCGAGAGTTAGAAACATAATATGTGAAATATAAAAACAATGATGATTTCCATAGATATATAGAAATCAAAGGCTTGTTTGTAAAAGATTGAAACTGTTCCAGAATTCAGCAGCACATGACACTGTGTCTGCATTCGATAAACAAAAATATTTTCACGTAATAATTGATACTTACTAAATGAGGAAATTAAGGAGACTGCAACATGCCAACTCGATGACTAATATTCTTGGTCCAATCTTTGAAATATTGCTGCAGTGAAAAAGGGACGATCTACATTAATTCTTTATAGCATGTATTACTATGTAAAGGAACAACAATACAGTGTGTAAAAGAACATTAATATCTTTTTTTGTATTTAAGGTAACAGATAATATATTTTTGTCCCTTCATAGTTTTACGATTGGCACGTCAGCTCTTTGTTGTATTTAATACCTTTAACTTAACAACAAACGGTGGGGCTTGGGGACAAAACTTTTTCCATAGTATTTATTTAAATTCACGTCCGTTTCAATGTTAATTTTTATCAGTTTCATTATTTTAATAGTAAACACTTCGGTGCTGACTGGGAGACCTATTTTATCTGAAAATTAACATCTTTCCCCTTCAAAAAATAAGGAGTATCTCCCCCTTGCATTACTGTCCTTAGCTTCTTTTTTATTTTTTTTTGGGGGGGGTCCATTTAGATCCTTTTGAATATTAGTGCGCTATAAGATTTTACGAATTTTTGGTTCATGGTCTTACAAATATTTGATATCCACCGAAGAAACATAAATTGTCAAATTGTACATATGCATAAACTAAATTCACAGTACCTTTGATATTGTGTTATTTATTATAATTTATATATATGTATATAGAATTAAAAAAATATGGATGCAGTTGACCAAACATTATGCACATGGTTGTCATGAAAAATAACAAAATACCGAAGTTACTGTATATTTACTTTCTACATATGACCATTTCGACAACCTATGTCTCATCAGAGCAGATAAAATCAAAAAGCGATGACATAATTTGTTCTCTGTATCTAACTTGAAAAAATATAACATCAGGATAATATTTTCTCACTTTTAAGACAGGACAGTTCCTATTTTTAGCGGTGTGAGATTTCCTTGTCTTGTACCCCCCGGTACAAGACAGAAATTACCAAGCAACGTATTCAGACGTCATTGACGTCGCTTAGGAACGTCGGATGTCAAGTACGGCTTGGTGGGAAATAAATCGTAGTTCGTAATTACAAAAGTGAGAAAATAAATCAAACACCGTTGAAAATGCAAGATTTAGAAATCTCAGACACCCTCGGGTAAGATTTCAATGGTTCTCTGACTCGGCAAGCCTCGTCAGAGAAATATTGAAATCTTACCCTTGGGTGTCTGAGATTTCTTGATCTTGCCTTTTCACCGGTGTTAGATTCATATAGTCCTTTGTATTACAAAAGATGTCGGTAGTCAAACAGAATTTAAAAAAGAGATATTTATGAGCCATTGCATTTAGACAAATTGTTTCGGAAGATAACTTGTCACAGACAAAACTGTAAAAGCCTTAAATACATTTCCAGCATTAGAAATAATACAACTAAGCTTGACAGATTTAATATCGATATTTTTATTGTCGTTATAGTAATATGTCTTGTCTACTTGTAATTTGTGTCTTACCTAATTCTTTGATGTTTTCGGTAAGGAAATACGGATGTTGAAAACATGTTCACTAAAAGTATTTCAATCGATTCTATGTTGCTCTTTTTATTGTGAGATCCATATAATTGTAAGTAATAAATTTCAATTTTTCACATCAGGTGTTTTTCATTATAAACAGTCGTGTTGATATTGCTGCTTTGCTGGATGATCAAACCTGTTCGTACTGACATAGGAGTAAGATTGATTTTGAAGAAGTGAAAAGCTGCAAACCAGTGTAATGGATATCTTTGCAGGAAAAAAAATATATATATATATATATTAATTTTTGTATAAGACGAATATTTGTTGACGCCGTATCTGGAATTTGATTAATGAAATAAAATACTGCTTTACGACTTTTTCAAATTAAATATTCTCTCGTAGAAATAGAAAAAAAACCTTCCCCCCAACAAAAGTAAAAAACAACTTTCTTGAACTTACTATAGAGTTTGAGAAAAGCTCATTATTGGAGACTTCATGGTGATTTCAAGATCAATAACAACAATAAAAGCGTTGTTCCTTTGACAACTTCTACCATGTATTTGAAGAGACTTTGTCTCGTGTGCATTTACTCCATATCCGTTCATTGTTTTTTTTCGATACAAAGAGAAAAACAGATTACAAAAATTTCTCAACTATTGATCATGACACTGCACGCCTGTATTTTCAGTTTTTCACTCTTACGTTTTGCCTTATATTTCATCTGCCGATGTATAATTATTTTTAAATACTATATATTTGATTAAATTGTCCTTTCTTATCAAAGTGCGTTAAATCTTGTTTCTCGATACAGTCGATGTCTAATGAAATACATGATGATTCTTTACCAAACCCATCTGGGAGTTTTCAATTTGATTTTTTCTCCCGTAGTGCGACACTGTTTTACCAGTAGACTAGGCTCCTGGGGCTAGCCAGCAGTTTAGCGGCGAGCACTCCTTGACCCATCTTTCAAAATTACGTTTTTATCCCCTTTTTCTTTTCAAGATTGTGGTCATGGAGTTAGTAGTCTACCTGTTTTGGGTTTTACTCGTATGTTTATTATACTATATGGAAACGGGACAGAGAAAGGGGAGGTATGGGTGCCAATAGACTGGTTTATCTCTACCGCTGTCTTTTGCTATTGTCGGTACCAAGTCCGGCTGTCCCGAGTTCCTACCGTTGTTAATGTTTGTCTTTTGTCTTATTTGTGTTTTTCTTGTGCAGTTCCTTGGTACATTGAGGCATGTGACTATGTTTTTCGGCCATTGTAGGTGTTTCCTGTTATCTTTTTATTCTATTTTTCTGTGATTGTATGCTAGGTAAATAATTTGATGTAGTGTTAGCACAAATGTATCAAATGTGTTATTAACCCTACAGTTAGCTCTTGCTAGTGCTGGTACCAAGTGCGGCTATTCCGAGTTCCTATCGTTGTCCATGTTTGTCTTTTGTCATTTTATTGTCTTTTTTTTTGGTGCGGTTCCCTGGTGGTTTGTGGCATCTGATTGTGGTTTTCGGCCATTGTAGGTGTTTCCTGTTATTTTTTCAACATTAATACTACCTACCTTTTAATTACTACTGGATATAGCACCATGCAACAAGAAACGTAAATATATAAGGAAGATGAATAGGAATTTGATTTTTACTTCGACATGCTGCGTTATGGGATGGTTTTGTGTCTTTCTTTTGATTTATAGAGCCATCAACCATAGTACCTGCAAAACAGAAATTCTGCAAGTATCGCATACAGTCTGTCATAAAACAAGACACACAGCAAACATAGGAAGTAAATATTATTATATATTTGTTTGTCATTTTCATATATACAGTTGGCTTCATATATGTCAGCGAAAATAATCTGAGTACGACGACACGAAAATATGGAAAGCCGTTGTTGAATTTATTCCCTATTTATTGATATCTATAAATGAATTATAGATAGATATTAATAAATAATTATAGATATCAATAAATCCTTTATAGATATTAATAAATATTTATAGATATCTATAAATCAGTATTTTTTATATCAATAAATAAAGCTTTATTTATTGATATTTAAAAATGATATATTGATATTAAGAAATGAATTATTGATATTTACATATGATTTATAGATATTTAAAATAGTGTACCATTTATAGATATTAATAAATCATTTATAAATATCATCTAAAATCATTTTTAAATATCAATAGCTGGTGCTATTTATTAATATCTATAAATGATATATTGATATTGATATCTATAATTCAGTTCAAATCTCCATAATTCGATTTAATGATATCTATAAATCAGATCTCCTAAATCGCCTTTGTGACCCTGATCATTTTAGTATTGGTAAAGTATATTATATAAAGAGTTCAGTTGACCAAAACTATTTTTCAATATCTACAATTCAATTATAATATCCATAAATTGCCTCAATGTTAAACGTATACAATATAAAGAGTTCAGTTGATCTCGACTTTTAAAATATCCATAAATCGCCTCAGTGACACTGATCATTGCATTGACTTTCTTTAAAGGCGGCAAGGACAATGATTTTGATAAAAATACATTTAATTACATTTAATTTTCTTAATCCCTTTTTTTTGCCATTACGGCTGAAAGATTTTTCAACTTAATAGTGTGAGGTGCTTACTCGAGTAAAATGAATAAAACTCCGATTTGAAGTGTTCATCCACACTCCAATCGTCACTGATCGAGTGCAGTGATATGATCATGGCGAATGTAAAAACGAATAAATAAAATTTAACTCGAAAGTACCTTATTGCATTTGCATAAATGAATAGTTACGGGTAATTTGGAATACCCAGTTGCTTCAAAAATAAATAAGATTAAATGCAATGTAATTGAATTCATATTTATGCTTAAAGTAATCACATTTTGATTTTGCAAATTGAAAATGTTTTCAAAAACAACAAAAATTGAATTGTTTTTTGTCATATTTAATGATTAAGTGTAAACCAAAGACTTAAAATCTACTTTTCCAATCATATTAATGCTAAAATGAAATTAAATTTAAATTTCGCAACATATATACTCCTTCGAAAGGTTATAATAAAGTAAAATTTTTCAAAATAATTGAATTATTTTGTTCATTTCCAATAATTAAGTTTAAACTGAAAATCTAAAATCTACTTTTCCAATCATATTCATGCTAAAAAGACATTAAATTTTAACTTCGCAACATAAAACTCCTTTGAAAAGTTATTATTGAGTAAAATTTTCCCAAATTTGAATTGTTTTGGTCATTTCTAATGATTAAGTTGAACTCGAAGTCTTAAAATCTACTTTTTCAATTATATTCATGCTAAAACAAAATTAAATTTTAACTTCGCAACATATCAACTCCTTCGAAAGGTTATATTAAAGTACAATAAAAAAACAAATTGAATTGTTTTGGTCATTTTTAATGATTAAGTTTAAACCAAAGACTTAAACTCTACTTTTCCAATTATATTTATGCTAAAAAGACATTAAGTTTTAACTTTGCAACATTAAAACTCCTTCAAAAAGTTATTATTTAGTAAAATTTTCCAAAAATTGAATTATTTTGGTAATTTTTAATGATTAAGTCTAAACCGAAGACTTAGAATCTACTTTTCCAACCATATTTATGCTAAAAAGACATTAAATTTTAACTTCAAAACATATAAACTCCTTCGAAAGGTTATAATAAAGTAAAATCAAAAAATTGAAATATTTTGGTCATTTTCAATAATAAACTTTAAACTGAAGACTTAAAATCTATTTTTCCAATCAAATTCATGCTAAAAAGACATAAATTTTAATTTCGCAACATATAAACTCCTTTTAAAGGTTATTATTAAGTAAAATTTGCAAAAAAATGAATTATTTTGGTCATTTTTAATGATTAGGTTTAAGCTGAAGACGTAAAATCTACTTTTCCAATCATATTTATGCCAAAAATACATTAATTCTTTAATTTTGCAATATATAAACGCCTTCGAAAGGTTATTATAAAGTAAAATTAAAAAAAAAAGTGAATTATTTTGGTCAATTTAAGCTAAAGACTTAAAATCTACTTTTCCAATCATTTTTATGTCAAAAATACATTAGATTTTTAATTTAGCAATATATAAACTCCTTCGAAAGGTTATTATAAAGTAAAATTTTCAAAAAAAAATTGAATTGTTTTGATCATTATTAATGACTAAGTTTAAATTGAAGACTTAAAATCTACTTTTCCAATCATATGTATGCTAAAAAGAATTAAACTTTAATTTCGCAATATATAAACTCCTTCAAAGGGTTATCTTAAAGTAAAATGTTCAAAAAATTGAATTGTTTTGGTCGTTTTTAATGTTTAAGTTGAAACCAAAGACTTACAATCTATTTTTCCAATCTTTTTCATGGTAAAGACATTAAATTTTGGACTACACAATATATAAACTTCTTGGAAAGGTTATTACAAAGTGAAATTAAAAATAAAAACTTAAAAGCTTTGGTCATTTTTAATTATTAAGTTAAACTGAAGAATAAAAATCTTACTTTTTTAACCATATTTATAATAAAAGACAAAAAAATTGTATTTCAACAAATATTAAATCCTTAAAAAGGTATTATTAAATAGAATTACCAAAAATATGAATAGGTTTGGTCATTTTCAAGGATTCAGTTTAACTCAAAGACTAAAAATCTTACTTTTCCAATCATATTTTTGGTAAAAATCATTTAATTTTGGACTCAATAATGAATCGTATTATTATTAATTAATATTCTTTTTAATACAATATATATTAAGACAGAAATAAGGGATGAAACAAGAATGGTTGTCACATTTCAACAAGCAAGAATAAGGTTGATATATATTAAGTTTGCTTTGATTATTTAAGTTTTTTTCTTTCAACTACCAAACAAACAAATACCATTTTATTCGTCTTAAGTTTTTATTGGGACTAATATAGCATGTATTAGTCCCAGGTTTCAACACTGTTATCTTACTCTATTATTTTATTTGTATTTCTTTTAACAAGCCTAGACAATATTGAAATAGTTTCTCAAATTATTCAAAGCACTATCGTTCGCTAAAACATATACAATTATTGAATTCTTTGTCTTTTATGCATTTAAAGTAATACAGGTAAAGATCAGTGTCGAGGAGGCTATTTATGGATATTAAAATGTAGAGGTCAATTGAACTCTTTATATAATATACGTTTTTACTTTGAGAAAACTGATCAGTGTCACAGAGGCGATTTATGGATATTAGAATTGAAATATAGATATTAAAAAATAATCCGAGTCAGCTGAACTCTTAATTTAATATACAATAATCAATAGAATTACTAATCAGTGTCACATGGGCGATTTAAGGAGATTTGAATTATAGATATCAATAAATCGGATTATGGAGATTTGAATTATAGATATCAATAGACCGAATTAGTGAGATTTGAATTATAGATATTAATAAATCGAATTATGGAGATTTGAATTATAGATATTCAAAAATGAATTATATATATATATATATATATATATATATATAGAGAGAGAGAGAGAGAGAGAGAGAGAGAGAGATATCTATATTTCGTGTCGAATTATAGATATCAATAATTGAATTATAGATATTAAAAATGAATTATAGATATCAATAATTCTCACTATGTAATAATATCTATAAATGACAAAATACCGAGGTTACTGTGAATTTAGGTTCTGCATAAATGATTTATTGATATCTATAAATCATATATTAATATCTATAATTCATTTATAGATATCAATAAATAGCGAATAAATTCCACAACCGCTTTCCATACGAAAGGTGAGAACATGTACATTTATTGTTTACTGAGATGTTTCATATACAAGATAGGTTGTGGGGTATTCTGGTAAAAAATATATCATAATCAATGAACCAGTCATTAATTTGTATCATAAGTTGTCATTTAATGAACTTGTACTTTAATCCTTATTACTTATAACTTATGATCTTCACATTAATTGTACTTTAAAGTTGCATTTTTATCAAAAGTATATGACATTTCTAACAATAATTTGGTTTTCATAATTGTATATCGTCACGTTTTGACGCCAAAACGTATTCGAATTGTGCTTTATCGTGAATTCGGGTTCATGAGACAATCCCTACAAATTATATAAAAGGTAACAACATGGTAAGTGGAAGCTAATGCGAAAATTCTATAGATTTACTGACAAAGAGAGGGATATATTGAACAAGGTTTTATTTTTTGCATGTTTATATCTAAACCATTTCTTTACATGTATGATTTAAGGATGACAGTTACCTTAATGTAGTGGCAGTAATTACAGGGTACACTGGTCTGTGTTCAGCAAGCTTTGGACCCGAATACTTTATAGTAGGTCCCAGAAACAAGTTTAGCTCATTGATTCAGTGTATCTACTATTATTGAATGTAACATGTAGTAAATAAATATTATTTAATCAAACCATTCCAAGTGTATTTGAGTATAATGGTCAGGTTTTTTTGTACTCGGTCAATATTGCAGGTGTTTGTAAAGTTAAATCCTCAGTTCCAATTTTAAGAATTTATTTTGTTTTAGGTTTCATTTGTTGCTATCTGCAAATGTAATCCAAACAAATTGTTGCAACAATGTAATAGATGTGCAACAATAGACAAATGTTACATAAACTAAACGTCCGTATCGAAAGAGCCATGAAGTGTATTAATTAAATGAATGCTACCTACCTCGTTTTGTTTGGTTAGAATCTGCTGAAAAATAAAATAAACGTTTTAAACAACAATTTACAAAGCAAATTTTGAGAGCATTTATTGTTAAATACATTTACTGTAGTTGTATTGAAACTTTTGTAACGAAAGATTCCTTATCTTTCTTTTTCTGTATCTAACATAGAAACCATCTTCGCTAGTCAAGGGTAACGATTTGCTCCTCTCATCTTCACCCTCCACAGATCAAGCTGGATTTCTGTAATCTCAAATCCACGTTTTTGATTGGTTGCAGTTAACCTTTGCTGCAGCAAATCAATTTGCTTACATTCAGATTTTAAATATATATCGTAACAATAAAACTTAAAATATGGTGTTTAGTGATTTTTCTATTTTGCAAACTTTCCATGATTTTATACTTTCTTTACTTTTGAAGGGTTATTTCCTTGTAGTTAAATATATTGTGAATTGTTGTATTATTAGATGCAATAAATAATCTTTAATTATTACAATAAATCATACTGAAACTCTTACTTCAAAGAGAGATAATTTGAAACTGATGTGTCACAAATCGTGGCTCAATCCGCCAAGGGTGAAGAGGAGAGGAGCGGATCGTAACCCTTGGCTAAGATGCATAGAAACACAGTTAAACAGTTTCTGGACTCAAGGTTGCAAGGATTGATTGATTGATTGATTGATGTTTTACGCCAACTTCAGCAATATTTCAGCTATATTGTGGCGAGAACTGTTAAGTAAGTTGAACAATTATGATAATATATAAAATATCAATATAAAACCATTAAAGCTTTATACAAGTAAAACAAGGGTATAAAATATAAAAAAAAACATTATAGGAGAAATGACAGTTAAACTGTTACAATATAAATCCGTTTAAATCTTACTAAATAAATTGATTGCTTTTAAAAAATGAACGATTTTGTCGCCAGCGACATTTGTAAATAGGTCTTTAAGACAATCAGCTGAATAAAAATCACGCCTGATATCGGCAACATCTACGCATTCAATTAAAACATGTTGCATTGTATAAAGACAATTGCATGGAATACATTCAGGTCGATCATCACTGTTGAGGATAAAACTATGTGTTGTTCTAGTATGTGCAATACGACATCGGGTTAACGCCTACAATGTTGCAAGGAAACTTATCCAGGTAGCAAGAGCGAGAAATGTTGCAATGAATGAACAACTGTAGTAAAACCAGCATACTCATCTGTGGTCATCATTGCACAGCATATGTGATAATCTGCCAACAGCTTTTAAACTGATTTCCTGTAGACAGTTGTAAAAAATGTATTCGTTGCTTTCCTTTCTTATGTATTCATATCTATATCTCTGAATGAGTGGTTCCCATATCTGAATCTCTTGGTAGAGGTTTACGTTCACCTTAGTATAGATATTGATAGAAGCTCTATAACTTGCGTGATGCTAGATCTAAACGTAGAAGTTTTATTATTGTCTGTCTCTAATATACACTAATTGATGCAAATAAGTGACACTGCAGTTTATTTTGGTTTAATTATGAGTTCTAAATTATAATGATAATTGCACTGCAGGTATCGCGACAATTTAGCACGCAGGATAATGATGTTTGGCTAATTCTACATATTGCTGTCCTAGTTAGCCGAGTATGTTGTGAATCTATGAGAAATGTTACACGTGTTCATGTATAATGGGTGACATTAAAACAAAATTGCATTGCGGCGTTGCTATCGTTTTATTCATTTAAAAAAAAAATTTCTTGGTATCTAAATGGCATAAAATGTCTTTAACTGAATTCTTTTGAAACTGAAATGTTTTATTAAATGAAACATAAAACAGGTGACCACATACTCTACTACTCTTTTATGATGGTCTTACGTCTTACTTGAGATGTTCATTTTGCCATCATGTTTTCTATTCCAAGCTGGATACAGAAATTTTTACCTTGTGTCCACACCTCGACCAATCTTTGAAGATTGCGTTTTGTCTCATTCGTTTTTTTTTTTCAAGAAAGTGATATTGTATTTAGTAGTCTACATGAGTTTTATTCGTGTAATTTTTTTATGCTTTTGTGAAACGGGATAGAATAAGGGGAGGTTTGGGTAACTAAAGGAGTTCTACCACTGACTATTGTTAGTGCCGGTACCCGAGAACTTATCGGTGTTTACGTTCGTCTCTTGTCTTTCAACTTAGATTTTCTTGTGCAGTTCACTTGTGGATTGTTGTATGTAATTCTTATTTTCGTTGTTACCTTTTATTTTTTTTTTATTCAATTAACCGTTTACAAAAATTGAAAACTTAAAGGTTTTTCATGAAAATGGAAGTAAAAATAACTATTATATAATTGATAAGAGAGAGTTCTACGTCAATTTAGCAATATTTAAGCTATATCAGTTTATAATTTCATAAATGTTATGAAGAGATTGTTGCAAACATGATGAAGAACAATAAAATTCAAATACATTGATACTTTCGTTTTTATTATGTGCTAGTTTCACCCCTTTTTAACTAAGCAAAAGGTAATCCCAAAATATAAAACAGAGATTTGAACCACTTTCTGCCGAGTACAACCTCTCAAACGGTCGCATTTTGGTATCTTAGGGTGTCAAAAAAGAGAAACTTGATATAAGCTCATTGCAAGTGATAACCTTATATTATGATGACAAAAATTGCTGTCACACACTGACTGCATCTTTTTTAACTCATCCTTTCTGCTCTCGTTCCTTATCAATGGTGAATAAAAGGATATGGAGTAAATGCACATGAGACAAAGTCTCTACAAATACATGGTAAAAAAAAACGCTTTTATTGTTGTTCTTCATCTTTAAGTCACCATGAGGCCTTCAACAATGAGCTTTGCTCATACCTCATAGTAAGTTCATAGTAAGTTCAAGTCGTTGATACAGGCCTAGGATCAGGACATGTTTTGCTATATATTTCGGACCACCGGATATCACTGTGTTTTGTGACAGTTAACAATGTTCGTGATGTAGTTGTGAGTGTTTTGTATGTAGTGTTCTTGTTTTTCGTGGGTGTTGTCTTTGGTATTGCGTCTGCTCGTGTTCCCGCTTTTGCCTTGTCTCTGGACTTTTGATTTATATAAAATTGTGTCTTGTTCCTTCGGTATTCTACTGTCGTTGTATTGATTATCACTGAAATATCTATTCTAGTCCGTCATATAACAGTAAAGTAACAATCAGTTGCCTTTTTTTTAACTCAGCCTATTGTATGTAACTCATAATATATCAATATATATATCAATAACCTCGCCTTGGGCAATACAAGTCAGTCATTACAAATCATTAATAGAGGCAACATCTTTAGAATCAATGGAAGTCGTTCAGATGATTAGACACAACCAAATGCTATAAAGTCAATATTTTCATAACTTATATTCGGGTCTTACAAAATTAAAACTGGAATATATAAATAGATACATTAAAATAAAGTGTTAGTTTTGCACATTCAAACATTAAATAATTTACATATTTTATGAAAGGATATGGAGTAAATGAACACGAGACCATAACATATATGTTAACTCCAACTGCAATAATTTTAATGAGCTGTATGGCCATTTCGGAAATTTATTCCTCATCAGCAGCACTAGAACCCAAACAAAGGAAATCCATAATTTCAAAAATGTTTAAAATGCATAAAACCAAACGAAATCCGAATAATCAGTTATATCAAATATATATTTTAGGACAAAACTACGATGGTGAGAGTTAATCCTTCGATTTTAGAATTTACATATATTTAAATAATTTACCACAGACTGAACCTGCAGTTTACTAAAGTGTTGTTGTCATTATGGTATTTAAATATATTTAAATAATAGTAATTGAACAAAGTGTACACATGACATATTATCTCATGTACAAGTACACCATATCTAAGAAAAATAAAGAGCATACATCTCTACCACGGGGAATTGGTTGACCAACTCCACATTGAAAGGTCTCTGATATTCTACACATTGGTTATAGTGACGGCGATGATACACAATTTGCTTAAAAGTATACATATCTTATTAATACAGAGTTTAAATCTGGATTTTACTATCATGTGCATTTTCTACAAATTTCTTTCAACACAAAATATACATTACTGATCATGTGGCTGGCGTAGTAAGCGGACATGACACGCTTACCTGTCTGGATCACATGATGTCTATCTAGATTATATCAATGCCTTTGTTCTGAATGTTTTGTTTTTAATTCAGTCCTTTGTGGCTGTCTCACGTCTTTTTTCCTGTATTCTCGTTTTTTCTATGTATTTGGTTTTTTTTTCAATAACTACATCCTTTTTACGCCCGGCATTCTATTGCCGTTGAATCAATCTTTGATAATGGTTTCGAGATCTAATATCGAGTGACTTTTATTTGTCACCTAGTTTTTGCTATAAATGTAATTAATAGTATATTATATGTGATGTCTTTGTTTAACTAGTAGGCCCAAAACTGACCACTGAGCATTCTGGATGTTGACTTTCTTACTTCATCAAACAAACAAGACACTTTCTTTCTACTTGATAAAACAAAACAGAGACTATCTTACTTACCAGTAAGTACTAATACTTTATGTTTGGCTACTTTTAAAATATTATTATAAAATGACGTCCGACAAATATATATTCCAGCATCTTCAATGTCACTTCTAGATATTCTTAATTCACTGTACAGCATATTTACATCCGATCTACGGTTTGTTATTATACGAATATTTGCGCTCATGCCATTTTTTAATTGAGTTTTTCTTAAAAACCATTTGATGTCTTTTGGTGGTCTATTTTCTCCAGATGCGTTGCACGTTAGTCGAATAGGGTGTCCCTTTTCAATATAATGTGGACCAACAATATGAACATCTGAAAAATATATGAATTCAAAGCTGACCTAAATAATAGTTCTTGATGAAGATTTGAGCGAATTATGTTTAATTACAATTTCTTGTGGGATAAACGACAGCTTTTTCATAAAAAATATCTATGAAACTTGTAACATGATGACATTTACAACAACAATAAAAGCGTTGTTCTATTTTTGCATTTACCATGCATCCTTGTAATTATGAAGAATTTTATCGTAATCGGTAAAGCCTATCGTGAAAGTATCAAAATATTTATCTAATTCTTCTGACCCTTCAAATACAGTATGTTTTGAAGATTGGAGTGAGGAAAGGACGACGACAAAACAGATGATTGGTTGACTAGTTTCACCTTTACATTCCAGTCAGTTTTAATAGGATGTGAACAGGTTAATAAAAAATGAAGGAGGATTGAACATTGCTACTTGAAAATGGAATAGATAATAACTAAATACCGAAGTTACTGTGAATTTTGATTCTAGATAAAGGACGGAAAATTCATGTGGATGGTTTTTGTAAGAGCATTCTTTGGGCCTGAGGAAGACACATATTCAAATTTCAATTATCGCTGTTTATTGCAGAAAAATCATATGCTGACTTCAAGATGAAGAAAAAAACAAAGCATTCTCATTTTGTCTCTTTTTACTCTTTTCCATATTACTTCATATGCCTCAAAATAAAATTCAATATTGAACCAAGATACATGGAGATAACTGGTATATATAACAAACTCTCACAATATTGAACCAAGATACCTGGAGATAACTGGTATATATAACAAACTCTCACAATATTGAACCAAGATACCTGGAGATAACTGGTATATATAACAAACTCTCACAATATTGAACCAAGATACCTGGAGATAACTGGTATATATAACAAACTCTCACAATATTGAACCAAGATACCTGGAGATAACTGGTATATATAACAAACTCT
>MJUU01070627.1:39144-54716 GCA_002080025.1 Modiolus philippinarum
ATTTGCAGTTTAAAACAATGTTGGTCTAATTTTCATTTTACAAACGCCAACCTAGTTAAGACTTAAATAATGCGATTTTATCGAAAACATCTTTCAACCATAGAAATGGAGTAAATAAACAACGAAAGGGTATAGAGAAGATACACACGAGACAAAGTCTTTTACAAATACATGGTATAACCGTTTTTTTACTGTTCTTAATCTTGAAGTCATCATGAGGCCCCAACAATGAACCTTTCTAATACTTCATAGTATGTTCAAGACGGCCTTCAGCAGCGATGTGAGCGGAATTTATTGCTAGATGTCGAACAACGCTAAATCCCATGTTTTTGCTCGTCGTGGATGTGCGATCGTCGAAAACTGCAAAGATTTCAGTTTTATGTACACTGCACAATTGTAGAGTTTTAAATAAATGATCTTTTACACTGAAATACACTTGAAAGAAACTAAATTTTGTCTTTCGTTAATTATAATTATGTGTCCTTATAAAAGTTCCAATAGTTTGGGCCTTGCTGGTTTCTTCCTTTGTGCCGATATTCATGACAAACGTGTGCATATAATTGCATTAAAACAAAATCGTACTATTAATAGTTCAGATAACTTACGTTTATTGTCATGTCCTGGTTCATCTGCAAAAAAAGAGCACAATAAGATGGGGCTAAATATTATTTTCCAAAGGGGGTCCCATATCAGATTTCAGGGCATTTTGAAATCCCTTTCAAAAACTTCAAAAACATTTTGGCAATGGTTCCCCTGTAATCTTAATTTATACGAATTAAAAAAAGCAAAACATTATTTGTAGAGACTCCAAAAAATTTCAAATTTTTGTTTTGCAATAAAATGTGCGATTTACAAATTAAATAAAAAAGATAACATGAAACCTCTACAATGGCTGAAAATTACAATTAAATGCCATAATCTGCCTAGGAAGTGTACATGAAAAATACCCCCCAAAATAACAAAAGACAAATGTAAACAACGATAGGATCTCGAGACAACCGGACGAGGTACAAGCAGCAGCAAGTGGTTTTGTTAAACTGGTTTTGGTACCCAAACCTCCTCTTTCTTTGTAATTAAATCCCATTACAGACCGCTTTTCAAAACAAATTAGACCCAGGTATCCCTTATATAGAGGTAACACATATTCCTTAAATTGAAACAATAACAAGTAAAAACACATTTTCGGAAATTTTCAATTTTTGGGAGTTTGGCAGTGATGGTTTTGAAATTAGCACCGCTTGGGGTTTGAGTTGACATGACTTCCAGGTTTTATGAAGTAAGTTGTAATTGGTTTCAGGCACAGAAAATCCTAAACGTTATTTTCCAATTGTTACGCACTACAGTGAAAGCATATTGGACCTTCACATTAACACATAATTAACCATTTAGTAAAAACCTCTGGTAATATTCTACAAAGTTTGACAGTGACAGTTTCATTTAATTAGAAGACATGGGGCGTCCGGCCGGAGTAACAAAAAGTCTCGCAGTATTTTTTGCATTCCAGAATCTAATAGGCATTGGAACAGATTTCTCGACAACTTTCAATGATCTCTTACGGGTTTCATTGAAAAATATGTTGGAATATTATTTTGCAAACACTCCGTAACCAATGTGAAGACTGATAATTCTTATGTCTAACACAAGGGTGGTAATATACTGAGGAAGATTACATAAAATACCAGACAAAGGGCAACAGAGCCTGAATCGCTCACCTGACGAAATGCTTGCAACAGATGATGAAAGTGATGTTTATTTCATAGGGTCTTATGTTAAAATATGTTCTGTTCCTGCAGTCTTGTTTGTTTATCAGAACAAATCAAAATAAGCAATCTTAATGTGGCTTAATTTGTTTCAATAGTTTCAGCGAAAATGATGAAAATGATGTTTTTGCTATAGGGTCGACGGTCTCATTTTAAACGAGGTCCCGTGCTGGGAGACATTTTTTTTGTCGGATCCAAACCAAATATACAATATTTGTGAATAAACTTCCATAAATCATTCCTGTAAAGTTTGGTTAAATTTCCTTCTGTGATTTCAGACTAAAGGAGAAGATGAAAATGCTAATTTTATATAGGGAAAATGTGAAACTATGTTCTGTGATGGCGGCTAGGTTTTTTGTCGAATCGGAATAAAATGAGCATTCTTCGTAAAGGACTTTCAATACAACATTTCAGTACAATTTACACTTCAGAGCAGACGTTAAAATGGTGTTTTTCCCATGGGTCCACTGTTAAAACTAAGATCCGCACTGGCGGTCACGTATTTTTCGGAGTGGAACGACATGAGCAACCTTAATGAATGACATTCCATACATCATTCCTGTAAGAAAAGTTTGCTGAATTTGCTGCAAGGGTTTCAGAGAAGATGCAAATGGGAAAAGTTTAGAGACGACGGACGGAAGACGGACGCTAAGTGATAGCAATATATCACACTGACCCTTTGGGTCAGGTGAGTTTAAAACCAGAGCATCAGTAGACGGAAGACCAAAGACCATACTCAAATATAACCAATCTAACATTAATACGATACAGTTGTGGTATCATAATGATAGGAATGACGTTAAATGCATGACTTCATTTTGAAGATAACATAGACCCCAAATGGTTCGTCGATTGAATTGCAATATATAAAAAAAATATATTTGATTTAAAGCTAGTAAAGTGGATACAAAATCGTATGGTCATGTACTATTTGTTCATTTAAGGCGATGGTAGAGTTTATCTTGATGTCTTTTTACTATGTAAATGAATTGATTAACGTGTATAAACTAAAAAATTTAACATTAAAATGTTTGACTGAATATGAAAAACAGTGACATGAATTATTAGACCAGTACTACTCTCTTTCATTTCCATTGGAACAGAATCAATTGTTATCTCTTCCTAGTATTGTAAACGATTTATACTTTCACAAATTCCCAATATGGTATCTTATCTTAACCCCAAGAACTATGGACTAACAAATCCAGTTTATTAAAACTAAAAACAAACAAACTAACGAAGAATAAAAAATATAAAAAATATAATAAGATAAACAACTAGAAACAAGAATTAGTAGTTAGTACTTCGGTGCTGACACGAAAATCAATTTTATTTAGAAACTTGCATTATCGACCTTTTAGAGAATTAAGCTTAAATCTAAGACCAACTAATGATTATCTCCCTCTTGCATAGCTCTGTCCTTAGCTTATTTTGTCTTTTCATTTACATGATTTTGATAGTTTGGTTTAAGGTCTTTAAAATGCTTTGATTTTATCTGCACTGAAGAGACAAGTTGTCGAGATGGCCATATGCAGAAACTAATTACAGTAACTTCGATATTTTGTTAATCATTTGGAAAGAAACTTAACTTTTATGCAAATTACGTATTTTTAATAACATGGTATCCGATACTAATTTTCAGATCCATTCCGAAAATATTATCTTGAATTTAGAGTTGAAACCAGAGGCTAGACATATTTTACCAGATAATTTACTATAGTCATAATCTATTAACCGTTTAATCAAATCTGTCAGAACGCAATGTAAAGAAACACTTGAAATGAAACTGTTTAATTAGACTGCCATTTATTTGTACAGAGAAAACAAGGACAACGTACTTATAAATGATTTATTGTTGCTTAGAACGTAGTAAGCACAATCTTTAGTGGAAGACAACACCAAGTCATCAACAATTATCTTGATAATTTGTCTAGAAACAATTATCGACAGTCACATGGAGATCATTCCATTGATTTAATTATAATGTAACCAACAATTATGAAAATTATACAATAAAAAAAATACTTTTCAAATCTGTCCTACTCGCTATATAAGGACATCAAACAACTAAATACCGAAGTTACTGTGAATTAAAATTCTGCATATGCGCATTTCGACAACTTATGTCTCATAAATACAGATAGAATCTAAACGCTTGGAAGACCATAAACTGATAAAGAACAAATAAACAATATGATCTAAATGTAAAGCCAAAACCAGCTAAGGACAGAGCTTTGCATGAGGGAGATACTCTTTAGTTCTCAACAAAATTTATTACAAAAATTTAGATATTGTAAGGTTCCAAATAGAATCGGCTTTCGGGTCAGCACCGAAATACTGACTACTGGGCTGGTGAATATCCTAACAGTCCACCAGCAGAGGCATCGACCAAGTAGTAACAAATAACTACATACCGAAGTTACTGTTCCAGCTATTATTTTACATGCAACAATGTTCACATTTGTACTAAATATGTGATAAATTTAAATATCGCCGTAGATTTTATCATGCCCAAAGCAAAATGCTGGTACTAAAAAGAAGTATCGTAATTATCCTTGTCCCTTTTTGTATTTAAAAGACTTTGAAATTATATCAATAATTAATAAGTGCTAACAATGTTAACATTCTATATTGTAGTAATGGCAGCTATGAAACCATCACTTTAGATATCCGAGTTTTTATAAAAGTGCGGAATGAAGACATTACTAGCAGAAACAGGCCGAGACTTCAATAAGAAATTACTGCCAAAATGTTTAAATTCTGTCTATTTCCATGACAAGATTACAAGCAAGAAAAATGCCGAGATTTTAGTATTTGGCTTCCTTATTTCTGGCCCGCAAACTGATTTAATTTGAATATGTTTTTTTAAAGTTGTTTACAGCAAAGGAGTTCCTTCCGCGTGGAAAACTCTTTTGGTTTTCCGTTTGGACCATAATGATCAATTGTTTTCTTTCAGTTTATGCATCATTTGGTTAACGTACTTCGACATGATCAACACAACAAGAGACACAAGTTGTTGGAATGACCATCTGTAAAACCTGCATTTACAATAATTACGGTATTCAGTTATTAATTGTCTCCGAGGATATTCATCAGCAAAGAAGTCATTACTTCGGTACTTGTAAAAATGTGGATTTAATTTGGAGACTTCCAAATATAAAAATAAAGAGGTTACTGTGAATTTAGGTTCTGCATATGCGCATTTCGACAACTCATGTCTCATCAGTGCAGATTAAATCAAAACATTTGGATATCGATGAATCGAAATCTGTGTAACCGCTGACAGAGAACAAATTACCAATATATGAATTTTGGTTTGTTTGTTTGATTGTTTGTTTGTTTGTTTGTTTGTTTGTTTGTTTTTTTTTTCAACTAAGGAGTATTTCATTCAAGCAAAAGCTCTTTAACTGATTTAGCTCTCGATTTTGAATCATATTGGTTATTTGTTCACGATCAGTTCTATACATCATTCGGTTTATGTTCTTGCTAAAGGTTTGATTTGATTTGTACTGAAGAGCTATAAATTTTCGAAACGGCTTTGTGCAGAAACTAACACAGCAACTTTGGAATGGTATTCTTTATTTTTAACTTCAGGTAAATACTGATACATTTCCTGATGTATGAACACTGAAGACTGTAGATGTAGCTAAGTGCTTCATATGTAGTTTGGTTTGATTTTGAATAGGATTCAGAAGATTACCATGATTCCATAACAAGCTGTATTAATGAATTTGCCAAATCGTTTCTATGACATTTATTACTCCTTTTGAACATTTTTTTTCCATATTCATTTAAGCACTGTGAACATTGTAAATTACTTCCTCGGTATCGACAGCTGATCTGGTCTTAAATCTTTATAATTCGAATTCAACGCTTTGTTCTTTAGAATAATGTATGTAATGGTTTGTATTATTTTTTTCATAATTTATATAATTATGACTATTATGACATATATCGAGTGTTCTCCCTATTATCGATTCGAGGAATCAAACGAAACATTCATTATAACATTGGATACTTCATTTCATTTCCTGTTATAACAATTTGGAAATCAATGAAAACATACAATTAAGTAATGAATTTAAAAGTACATGCGTCGTCAATATTTTTAATGTTAGTAAAAACCGAACAGTCAGTCAAAAAAAAATTAACAATCCAGGGACAATGGCAACACCGGAAATAACAAGAAACAAGGACATCACATCAGTACGGAACAGAAAAGAAAAATAAAGACACACATACAACTTAACAATATGGACCCAATAAAAAGCATGGTTGAGATCAGGTGCACCGGAAGAGAAACCATCTCCTGCTTCTTATATTACACTCGTCGTGTTGAACATGTCAACTCCGGTAGTAAAGTCGAATCCGGTAGAGGAAAAGTTTTCCAAAATTTACTTACAGAAGTAATGAATAAAAAGAACATTTATTCTTATTTTTTATTAGTGTTCGTTGAATAAGGTACATGCTATGATCTAGCTCTATCAACAAATTACTCATCCTAAGAACCCTTCCTAATTTGCTAGAAGTGACTTGTTTCATGCAGTTCATTTTGTTTGTGACAAAAAGTCTGTAGGCCAGTAGTTTTCAAATGTATCTCAAAATTCTTGTTTACAGAAAAAGATTCACACAAGTAACAAGTTCTCCAATGAGAACAAACTATTTAAAAAACTCGCAATAATCGATCGCAGTAATAGTCAGTTTCAAAAATGTACTTTTCAAGACAATTGAAACGTGAACATGTAATGTTTTTCTATTGTAAGTATAGCTTTGCGGCCAAACTACACAAGTTCTCAACAACTACTCAACATCTTCAAACGATAAGATTTAGAAAAAGCTTTCTAGCTATTATGTTGATTACAATATACTACTAACATTTTGCAGAATAGTAGTTATGTACATAAGCGCATGGAAACCAGGGTTATCTTTGTAGTTAACCATATTTAGTCATTTTGCACACTTAATGTATTGAGTTACTTACAAATGTTAAAAAGATGATAACAGGAAACACCTACAATGGCCGAAAATTATAATTACATGCCACAGTCTGCCAGGGAACTACACAGTGAAAACACGAATAAGACAAAAGACAAACGTAGACAACGATAGGAACTTGGGGACAGCCTGGCTTGGTACCGGCACTAGCAAAGCCAGCGGTAGGGTTAAACCGGTTTATGGGTACCCAAACCTCCACTTTATCTGTCCCATTTCCCTATAGTATAAAAACATACGAATAAAACCCAATACAGGTAGACTTCTTACTCCATGACCATAATCTTGAAAGGAAAGAAAAAGACACTACATAATTTTGAAAGATGGGTCAAGGGGTACTCGCTTCTAAACTACCGGATAGCTCAAGGAGCATATTCTGCTGGTAGAACACTGTTGGTCTACAGAAGAAAAATCTCTCAAAACTTCTCAAAGGGTTTGGTCAAGAATCATAAGTTTCAGTAGACGTCGGCAGTGTTAGTGAGAGGCCAGTATGTTGTCAACATTTTCAGGTCACTAGGTCTCGAAGCTAATTTAACGGCTGCAAGCAGAACATCTTGTCGATATCTCCTATTACGTAAAGAATGTAAGTGACGTCCAAGCTTTACTGAATCAATTTGTGGCATTTTTAACAATATTTCCGTAAAAAAGGGATTAGAAATGCCCCTACTAATAAGCTGTTTACGAGTAACGGCCATATTTAGATATCAAATGTTCATATCTATTATAAAACTTCTTAAATGTATTCAACAACTTATGACATCTGTAACCCTGTTGTAAAAGTTAGGCTGTGATAGCAAGGTTACGTTCAGTAAAAGAGTAGAACAAACTCTTGCGAATCCTACCAGTTGAGAAATATACAACCCGTAGGAAGGAGCTAGAGGAATGTCACCGTCAAGAAAACCCTATGATACTCTGCTATTTATTTCATATTTATGACCATTTTCCTATCAAAGCTTTAGAGTTATTCATATTTAATATTTTTGTTAGCACTCAAAATTTCAACAGCCTGATAAAAGAAGAGCATTTTCTCAAGAGCTAAACCAGTAGATCGTATGTGAAAAAGGGCTAAAACCATGGAAACGAGTATATTCGTAATAGAAAAAAGGAAATAAATTCAAAAAAGTAAGAACGACTAAAAGTATATTTTCGTTACAATCATAGTATCAAGGACAGAAAAGCAAACCAGCTGTTTGTCAACAAGGACAGTAGCAAAAAAGAACAGAAAGAGATGGAGAGATTGTATCTGGAACTTATGTGCCAGCGGGCACGAAGACAACATGTCAGGTGAGGTTAAGGGTATATTCTAACTTTTATAAAAGGGATCATTTTATATATTGTTCTTGTATTTAAAAGTGTTGCGTGTTGGACAAATGCCATGTACAATTGCTTCTTAAAAGTATTTTGGCATGACCTACATTACTTGCGAATTCTAGTATTTTAACCTCAAGTTCCCCACTTCATAGGGCCATTTGTCTTTTCATCGGATGATGACGCAAGCTGTAGCTAAACATTCTACACTTGTATACTCATATAAAAAATTCCCGAGCCTTGTTTTTTAATGAATTTCATAGATGTTGATATTTTTTTTAATTTATAATTGATACAGGTGAAATTATCGAATGAAATTCAAGTACAGTTTTGTATTAGTAAATGTAAATATGTGTAAAGAGCTACTTACTTCTAACCCTTAGGTCTACATATCGAAGTATATCTTCTTTTGAGCTGACCTGGCATTCGTAACGTCCAGAATGTTTTGGTTGTACATTATCTATAATTAAATTCCATTCATCTCTAAATGGTATATGTTTGACACTAAATTCTGGATCACTTACAAATACAAATTCTCCGACAGTCAATGGATGTGGTTGGTCTAATCTTTTCCACACTACCTTTGAATGTACAAAACAAAACAACAGATCAAATGATGAATATACAAGACATAAACTCAAATAATAATATGAAAACGACATTCATCAGATGAATTAAGTGTTCTATCGTTACACTTATATTTGAAACAGGCAATGCATGTAATGCGTATTTGGATTATTTTTACTTTATTTAATTTCATTGAAACCTAGTTTATTTTCACCTATCCAATATGGAAGAATATGGTGGTACTTTTTCATTGTTCTTTTCCATATCTTATAAAAAAATCCATTCTGGGGACATTTCTGTTTATTTAAAGATAAAACCCATAATTATTAGAGCTTAAGTCAATACGTTACATTTGCATCAACAACATCTTATTAAATTATGAACATTTTTTTGTCTACGTCACTCACATATAGAAAAACAAGATGCTAGAGTATTAATTGTAGATTACATAATATTTGCGACTTATATTGTAATAAAATAGGATATCTTGATTAATTTCGGTTTATTCGATGGTGAATAATATCACGTGGAAGGATATATATTATCAATTCCCTGTATGTAGGAATAATTGAACAACGTAAAAGTAATAAATTGTGAATATTTACCAAAAAATCTGTGAATTATTCAATATCTCTGAATGTTGGAAATGAAAAGAATTTTATGTAATCGTAAAGTACGCGACAAAAGCTACGGAGAACTACTTTACTTTAAAGGAATTCCGCGTTAAGATGCTAGACTTTTATATTATGAATTGTAGGAGGTAAAAGTGTTAGAATGTCAGAACATCGAGAACTTCAATGTTTTATTAATGTAATAACGACTTTCAGATCATTTTATGAGTTTTAGTGGTGTTATACAATAATTGGTAAAAATGATGAACGAGTTATGTGCTGTAGTTTCCATAACTCTCTGATGTTGCGTCAATATCACCAACACTTCATTATGGCGTGTACTATAATTCGTTTGATAGGTAACTTGTTAATATCAGCTGCCCTTTGATGATCTTAAGATGCCTTGTACATTAAACTTGAATGTTTTTTTCATGTTCCAAGTATCTACCATATATACTATTTGAATAACATTTCTATGAGCCATTGTCCTATTTTACAGCTAATGATAAGTTTGAATTATATTATTTTCGAATATGTAAGTATCTTCAACTACAGAGTTATTTATTTTGGGAATCAAATCACTTTGATCAATAGTTTCACTCAGAGACTTGCTATGATCATGCAAGACACTTTGTTTCTAGGTAATGCCTTGGAATATTCCATCTCTCTTTTGTCTTTCCTTCCATTCTCTTGTTTTCGAATTGCTTGCCTCTAATCAATTATCTATACCTCATGAATCTTTATGTTTATTCATTCATATGACGTATGCTTATGTTATGTATTACCTATCAAATAATGGATGAAGTTTAATACAATTTTAATGAAGAAAAAAATGATCGAAATTCTGCTTCATTCCAGTAATAATAAGGAATTCTAACGACTATAATAAATCCTATCGGTACAAGTAATATCTGAAGAATAGTTGTCATAAAATATATTTAAATAACTAAGGTACGTTTATGATACAATCTAATCGCTATCAGTTTTTATTTTCATGACATATATATATTTGTTTATTCCTATTTTGATGGTCTTTAAGTCGGTTAAAGTCTGTTATAAAATCATCTATTGAATCAAAGTGTTTCGTACGACAAGTCGTTAAAATAACTTCATGCTGCGTGCTCAAGCGTCTTGACCACCAACTTTCTTAGACGATGATGACAGAACTATAAAATAACACGACATACAGACGATTATCTTATTTGAGTTTTAGATGAATTAAAAGATTCCATAGGATGTGTCATGCAGGAAAAAATACATTTTCAAACCGTCAATTTACGCTATTCCGTTTTCAATATCTATCTGCAAAACTTAATTTAAAGTAGAGTAAGTGAGAACCGAACCGTCAGACAAAACACAAATAATAGATAAAAGAAAAATGAAGACACACTTACACAAATGAACAACACGGACCAAATAAAATTACAATGGATGAGATGAAGTGACAGGTAGAATAAGCATCTCCTGCTTCTTATAAGACACCCATCATGATGAACAAGTCAATTCCGGTAATAAAGTTAGTATTCAAATTCAGTAGAGAAAAAAAAACACCTTTAGCTGTAAAGAAAAAAATATCTTGTCATCTGGGAAACAGATATCCCATACAACAAAATCGTGATGTCGACTGTTGAACTTCCGAATACTATATTGATGACTTCCAAGAGTAACATACCCTTGTTTAACTAAACTAAATTTGTGAACAACCGAGCTCTATCAGGGTAGTCATTTCGGCTTCAAGTTATTTACGCATACCCATGACGCAGATTTTCTATTTTCAGAATTCTGACGCCGTCTCTAACTTTGAAGGGATGTGATAAAATGTTCTGAAAATCAGATAAAAATCAAAAGTCTCTTGTATCCATCTTTACGTTTTGTTTCTTGATCCTAAAACAAAGGAATTATTACGTAAAAAAAACCTGCCAAACAAAAAAGAATATCACAATGAGACCGTGATTCTTTCAAAATGTAATATTTCCAAATGTCCCATAAATAGAAATTAAGGAATTATGAATTGTTCAGAGATGTAATTCAATTGACCTGAAACTTAATTTAAAAGCACTTGTAGTGTACACTGATTCTGTATACGAGAGAATGCGCAAAAATATGTTCTTCATTGGTCAGTTTAATATATGCAGATTACTATGTAATGTACTGATCATGCCCAGGTGATCATGTCAAAAGTCCATTTCATAACATTTTTTATTCTTATACATGTACATAAAAATTTAGCATGCTCTTCATCATAAGTAAATAGTATAAAGTTTTTCTAAAACCACAAGTAATACAATATTTCAAGATAACAACTTACCATACTAGATCCTAAATTACTAACAGAGCAGGGTAATGTCGCTGTTTGTCCTTTGTAAAATGTTACATTGAGTGGAGTTTTGTTGAACACAGGTTTTAACGTCACTAAAGATGAGGCTCCCCAAACTGTAAAAATATAGTATGCTTTAAAATAATATTAATCTGACAACAAGTAGAATAATGTCATTTATAGACGACTCAAATGACGATTCCAGACCCTCAATCCTTAACCATAATAGAATATGCACAATCACAGAGATAAATATACCTAGTGGATGTGACGCATCATTAGCAACAATCCTACTAAATATGGAGGTAAACCGTCAAGAAGTTCCATGGCAGTTTTGCAAATGATCTGATGTGGAGTTAGTTAAAAATCTTATTACTCCTACAAAAACTGTTCTATCAATATGGTAGAGTAGTATGCAAATCTGTACATTATGGGCGATACTCCTACCAAATATGAAAGCACTCTGGTTTTCAGAAGACATGCACTAATGAGAACATGACTAACGAACTGATGGGTCAAACGTGTCAAAAACTTTTAGTTTGCATGGGACATAGTTATTGATCCCGGTAATGTTTGTGTTCATTCTTCAGTTTCACTTTTAGCTCGTTAAGGATAACAAGAGGAAGCAAACTGATTCTTGAAACAGAGATTAAAACTTAGACAAGCTTGTTTTCTTTTACCTGAACCTGAAAAAAAAAAGAATGAAGGAAGGTCCTCATTGTAATTAAGAAGATATCTAAATGTGTTTTCCCAAGGTTCATCTTGATAATAATGTGTTTTCTTTCAACTCATGGTAGTCATGGTAGTCAGTTTGCAGGGCATATGATGTAATAATATATACTACTATGTTAATTTGTTTTAATTACAAATTGTCCTTTCTAGAAAGTATGAGTATCCAAATATCATATCCATCGACCGTAATTCCAAGTAGTGGTGTTTCATATAATTCGCATATAGCGTACAATTTCAGTGATTTTTAAACTGTAGAATTAAGGCCGAAAATCGGCCTTTTCTCAATGAGAAAAAGGTACAAAAATTCCCCAAATTTTACGTGAAATTCCCAAATGATCGGTGAAAAAAATCCTTTTGAAATCCGGTAAATATACGTTAAAACAGACCCCAATTGTAGTCTCATCATTCCGAAGCTTTAAAACGCTTTAAATCACGTTATCTGCATAAAGCGCTTTAGTGACCGAGAACGCGCATTCAAGCATGATTATCTATACTACGGAATGGCTTCTCACAATTCTAAGTACTATGTGAAGCGCTTGCGGAAGGATGATAGTAAAGGTTTGATGGAAATAGATAAGCATTCAAGAAAATAAAACCTCAGTTAAGCGAAAGTGAGTCCACAAGTTTTAGAACTTCGAGTTCCACAAATGTAGTCAATACTTCGTCTGTTGATGTCAGTGACACAGAACCGGACCCGGCTGCACAATCATGTACCACCCTTTGTGATAATAATCCCACAAATTTAGTATCAAAAGATCAGTATACAATAACAGCTAAAGTCAGCTTTAATGTTTTAGACCAAAACATGCATGCTTTCCTTCGAACACATTTATCGGTAATTTGTATGAATTTCAATTGATCTATGATGGCTGGTAGTGTCTATATCACCAACATTGTCGGAGCACCAGATTATTTGGCAGTTTTGAAGTGTATCCACTTAGCTGCGGAACCATAGCTTTATACATGTGTGTCCTTGCTACATGTTTTAGTGGTAATTAAGTATAAAAAGTCAGAACATGGACCATAAGAGATACGGTTATACAGCCATTATCCGCTATACAGTTTTACAGTTGAGCTTTTTGTATAATTACTGACCAATCGCTAAAAATGACATACAATATTGAAATCATTAACTTTTCATGTAATATATTTTTAATATTCTGCTTTGTAAGACAATTAAAAAACTTTTACCAATCTACATTGTATCCATTGAACACTGTGACAAATATTTAACCTTTTGTAGAGAAAGTGTATTAATCTTTTTGAATGTTTTTGAGGACGGAAGTTATATTTTCTGAATCGGTCCATTTTATTTTAAAACAAACAACAATGTAATTAAACAAATTAAAATGGTATAGTTGGCCACGATTAAAAAAAGCAAAAAAAAACACAAAGATGTGCAAATTAAAAACACATAAAAATGACAAAAATGGAAAGAAGGGAATGCTGCCCAACGTTTCGGCCTTATGGCTTTCGACTAGGGGACTACCGGGCTAAATACGGAGAAGAAGAAGGAAATGACGAGAGAAGGCAGACCTAATCGCTTGTCACAGATATTACCTGTAAAAATCGTGCCAAATCTTGAACTTCATCAAAAACGAGAGATAAAACATTAATTATCAGTACTATGCAAATATTAATTGATTGATTGATTGAATATTGTTTAACGTCTACTCAGCAATATTTCAGCTATATTAAGACGAGAACAATCACTTTGGGGTATAGAAAGGGTCATGGGACGGGAAATTCTGACTGACACTGGAAAAGTAGGGTGAAATCGAAAAGGGCGGAGAATTCAACCTTGTACCCGATCACCTACGGACCACTCAAAAAAAGCTTGCTACAAGGGTTCTTTAACGTGCAGGAAGCGTGGCATTTCTTCCAACACGTGGACCTGAGTTTACATCCCAAGATGGGTTGTGTATTTATTAATCCCGCACAACCACGGAATGGGTCCTATTTCTATATCCCGGGACCCTCGGGTCAGCCCCCGTTTAGGAGGGGTCACACCCCGCAAGCCGGAGATACTAGGTCCTATTTCTATATCCCGGGGTTCCCTCGGGGTCCTCTGTTAGGAAGACTCATACTCCAAGCTCAGAGGATGCTGCGGGCCTATTCATAAGCCGGGACCGCGCACGGCGGTGCAAATATTAAACTTCAATACATAAATCATTTTATGAAATAGACTGCTTCTTAAACAATGTAATTATGTGATTGATTTAACTAAAACCCATAACATTGAGGGGTATGAAAGAATTTGATTGGAAATGCTTTGACAGTTCTACAATCGAAAGCACTGTTTATACAATTTTGCAATCTTGGTAGAGCTTTATTCAACTATTATTTAATTCCAACATAATGTTATTCCTTAAAATTCAAGAAATATCCAGTTTACAATTCCCCAATACTTGTAGTTTCGATAGATAGGAGAAACGAAATAAAGCTGCAGTAAAGGGCTTCAATACATTATCAAACAAATACCGAAGCAAAAGACACTGAGAATCATAAATCCATGCAACAACAACAAATAGAGACAATATGACACAGACAAAATAAACTAATAAAGATGACATAAGACGAGACAAAATTAAAGCAATATACATATAAAAACCGGAATCAACAATGTGAAAATGTATCATTTCCTGATTTTAAGGGGGTAGACCTGGGTAGGCCTAAAATTTTCCACCCGTTTAATTTTCTTAATATTTTCAGCATTAAAACTACACATGTTCTTGTCGACTTTCAATAATTTTCAACAATTTTTACCGTCCCGTTTTATGTCTAGTGGTCATCAAAGATACCCTGTTTCCTCATATTATTTGGTCCGTTCAAGACTTGATTGTGGTGTATAAAATTGGCTCTAACTAAATTTGTATTCGATTTAAAATTATTTCAAATGCAAAATTCTGTAGTTTAGACATGTGTGAAAGAAAGCATGAATAATGATAGTAAATTTAAATAGTTTGAACTGAAATACATGGGTGTTCTGAATAATATAGGCTGATATTTTTACTCTATTTTGATCACTTTTCAACACTTCTTGTAAAAATTTCTGTCTTTTAATATTCACCAAAAACTGAGAATAGAAAGAAAACTAGTATATGTAAGATATATCAAAATTTTAGAAAATTCTACCGTCCCATTTTTTCTAAATTTAGAATTAAGTGGGTAAAAATCAATAAAATTGCCGAATCTGTGCTATAAATTACCTCCCTTGGAAGAAATCTGACTTTTGCATATAAATTACCTCCCTTGGAAGAAATCTGACTTTTGCATATTTTTATT
>MJUU01070628.1:664-12249 GCA_002080025.1 Modiolus philippinarum
AAAAAAAAAAAAAAAAAAAAAAGAAATTGACCCGCATTTTTTTTAACAGCTATAAATAGTTTTTTTTTTAAAATTATGTGAATTATATGAAAAATTAAAAAAAAGAAGAATTAAAAAAAGAAATAGAAGCAGAAATAGAAGAATTAAAAAATTAAAAAAAAAATTAAAAAATTAAAAATTTAATATATAAAAATTGGCAACCCCAAAAGACGGAAAACAAATAGCAAATATGTTATATCATGCTGGAATGGAAACATTGTTAACAGTTGGATATTCAGAAATAGGTAAAAAAGTATTTAGAAGGTCAGCACCAAAAGTAGATTTTAACATGAATGATATTTTTATGTTATCCATTGATATACTGCTTGCAATGGCAACAAAAGACATGTTGATTAAGCAAGGCATTATACCTGCTGATATTATGAAATAAATTTTATTTTCTTAAAAAATGGCAAGTGCTTTAGCAATGATGCTTGGTGGGGCAATAACAAACGCTTTTGCATTTTCTGGTAGTAATTATTTATTTTCACACATGGGTAGTAATGCAAATGAAGAGAAAATAAGACATGATAAAGCTAAAGAAAAATTAGAAAAAGCAACAGAAGAATGGAATAAAAGAAGAATTCAAAGATTAGATTTTATTAATGAACAATTAAAAAAAAATCATGCTGTTCAAACTTTTGATGATGTTGATCAAGCTATGAGAGAATATTATAATGTTACTGGTAAACAATTAAATTTACCTTCAAATTCAGTTTTAGATCTTAAACCAGTATTAAGTGATTTTTATACTCCATCAGAAGATCAGAAAAATAGAGAAATTGCTTTTGTTGTTGGTGTTATGGCATTAACTGGTTTTGTTGCTTGGAAATTAAATAAAACATAAAGATTCAACACCATAAGGCTGTGTATCTATTCCATTATCTGAGATATATCTCTTATCATCAAATGGAGTCATACTTATTTTATTTATTTCATTATCATACATTTCATGTTTATTAGAGTTTAATGTATACATTTTATTCATTTTAGGTTTATTATTAGTATTATTAAATAGACAATCTTTATAATCATCAAATTTAATATCTTTCTTTATCGTAGTTTTTCCAATTCCTTTTAATTTCTTTTTTTCACTTAAATCTGTTAACGTAAAAGAATATGCTTTACTTCTTAAAAAACTATTTCATTCATAATTTTTGAATTAAGTTCATCTTTAAATCTGCCAATTACTTTTTTTTATTTTTTTCTGAATATAAAGGGTGATCTTTAGGATAATCCGATGTATCTAATTCATCTATTATTTCTTTCATATCTTCATAAATATCTTTAGTTTTAATACTTAAGAATATAAAATCGGTATCGCTCGCAACTAATTCGTTCTTTTCCCATAATTTATTAACAACATTATAATAAAAGTTATACATTAATTGTTTTGAGTAATCTAATATAGCCTGTCCTAAATAAATAGGTTTATTAAAGTTAACAGAAGTAACTTTATATTTAATTGCAACAAAGTTATCATTAAATATTATTGAGTCTTTTAAATTTGGTTTATTTATATATTTTTTTACTTCTTTCTTATCAGTAAGTAATTCAATCTTACTTTTTCCTATTTTTCCTGTTTTCCAATGTTTTCCCGTAGAAACTATTATTCATAAGTTTCCATAGATCTTTTTCAAAAGCAGATTTTGATTTAGTTCTTTGCTCAGTATTAAAATTAATATACTTTGCTAACCAATTTGATTCTTTAAAAGAAATAGTTCTATATACTTTTGTTACTTTTAAACCAAGTTTAATATATTCTTTCAAAATAGAATGATGAATAATATATTTCTTTTTATCTTTTCATGTTAAGAAAAGTTTTTCTTCTTAACCTAATGGTTTATCTTTTAATAATTTTAATTGATAAGGAGATAAATCTTCTTTATCTATTTTCATCTTTTCCGGTGCTAAAGGATATTTATATGTTTTCTTTTTACATTCATTTGTATACTCTAAGTCACATTCAATTATACATCCTCTTCCTTTTGGAATGTTTTTATAGTACTCAGGATCTTTTTCCCATTTAAAATCTTTTGTTGGTAATTTTTGTGACATTGCCCAACCATATAAATTATTTGCATCAAGATATAGTAAATATTTTTCTAATAAGAAATCATTTAAGTTTCCTCCATTCTTTAATATTTCTAAACATTCTTTCATTTCATTTTTATCTATTATTCTATTTCCACTATCATAGCTAGTAGTATATTTATTAAATGCTTTTACATGTCTTGGTCCTAGAACACCAGAAAATCCTCCTCTTATACCCTTTTCAAACATTAATAACATATCATAATCAGTTAATAGTTCTAATTTTATTTTTGTATATTTTAAGCCACATTGCCATGTTAAACCGGGAGCAGAATAACAATAACAGGGGTCTATTTCATGATATTCTATAAAGAATTTTCTAAATTTTTCAAAAGCATCGGCTAAGATAAGAACATCTGTTTTAAGATATAAATTATGATAATCTAATAAACTTTTACAATTATAATGTTCCCAGACTTTTCTGTAATTGTTTTTTGTTTTAAATTTGAATAAAATTCTTTAATATCTGGAAGTTTTTTATCTTTGAAATTTTCTATAGAATCTACGTATTCATATGGATAAAATTCTTTTTGTTTTAGTAAAGAAATATTTCCATGAAACTCTTTTTCTAAAATAGGAAATTCATCCATTGATTTAGCAATATCTGATAAGCCATTTAACATAAATCTATATGAATCTAGGAATCTTAATTTTTTATAATCTGATCCAAAATCTATAGAAATATATTCTTCTGAGTTTTTAGAAAGAGGTTCTACTTCATTATATTCATCTTCATTTTTTTTTCAATTCTTCAATAATAAAATGGAAGTCATAATTTGATCCGTTATGAAAAAATACAGGTATTAATTTCGTTGCTTTACCTTCTTTTGTGTTACACGACTGACAAGATGCTCCTCTATATTTACCTGAAAGATGATTATGTTCTCTTATTTTATTATTATTTTCTTCAAATTCTTTTTCACAAATATAACATTTAGTTGCTTCTTGAAATTTTTCTTCTTCATTCTTATTTAATTTTGGCTCTTTCTTCTCATTAAGGTAAATCTTATAATTTATTTTATTAAATATATTTATTAAATATTTGTATAATTTTTTTTACATATTTTTCTGCTGCATCATTACCAACATAAGAAAAGTATTGTGGTTTAAATATTTCTGGATAATCCGAATGAACATAAATACCATAACTATTAGGTTTTTGTTTTCGTATTGGATTTGTATATGATTTATCTGGATTTGGTTGAGTTGTAGATATTGGAATATTATCTGATTCAAAATCAGAATAGATAACAAATGGTAGTTAATTTTTAAAATGATGATTTTGAAATTTAAGAATATTTTTTCCTGGTTTAGGCATTATAACATTACAACATTCGTGATTATAACATTCTTCTTTATGTTCTATTAGTGTTTCTTTTCTTTGAAATCCTTTCATACAATTTCTACATGTAAATAATTTATGATTATTCTTATCATACTTAAAACTATCTAAATCTTTAATTAAACAATAACGAGTATTTTCATTACTTTCAATGTATAAGAGATCAACTACATTTACACTTTCTACGTTTGAAGTCCTAACTGGATTTAAAGATTCTTTTTTTGCTTGTTTTTTTAACTCAAATACATTTATACTTAAATTATTTTGTTTCTCTACTTTCGAAATATCTTTAATTCCTACAGGATATTCAATTCCTTTCATGTTAATTTTATTTTCATACTCTTTATATTTAGATACTCTTTGTTTATGTTCATGAGCAGGATATAACTTTGCTAATATAGACCATAAGAAACATTTGTTGTCATTTTTATTTTGAACATTGATAATATTTCTTGATTTAAATTGAGGAGGAATATAAGATGAAGCTTTCTGATAATCATATTTATATTGTTTTACTTTTACACTTTTTACACTTGCTTTTGCCTTGTCTCTGGACTTTGATTTGTGTAATTTTGTGCTTTGTTCCTTCGGTATTCTACTGCCGTTGTTTAATATTTCTGAAAACAAAACCAGATCCTCTTTCTTGAAATTCATCTATCCAAGCTTTAAATTTATGTATTAAAGTTTTATTAAATTTTGATATATTATTTTGTGTTAGGATATATTGAATAGGATGAGAATAATGACTTTCTATTATATCAAATGACATAGGAGTTGAAAATTCACTTGTTATTATTATTTTTATTTTCCAAGGAAATTGATTAATAACTATCTTATTTTTTAAAAAGTTTATATATTTATCTATGTCATCTTCTTCTATATCATCAATATCAATTTCAGTAATAAGAGTTTGAAATGATTTGATTTTTTTACTGATCATTTTTATAAAATAAATTTTTAATTACGATTTTTAATAATTTTATTTTTTTAAATAATAATTCTTTTGATAATTAGGATTTCTTTCTATAAATTCATTATAAGCTTGTTTATATTTTTCTTTATTTTTTTCTCGATGATTTCTTTTAACAAAGTATAAACATTGTTTACATTTTGCTTTTAATCCATCATATGCTTTAGAATCTTTATAATAATTATTGTATGTTTTACAGTACTAGGAATATTCAACCTGGCAATTTGACTGCAAAAGGATCACTAAGGGATCACAAACAGATCACAGAAAAAATTTATGATTATTGATCGCAATCCAGGAATGCGATCAATGACCGCATGATCACAAGGTTTCCGATCATTGATCACGGGTGTTGTGATCCTTGATCGCAGGTGTTGTGATCATTGATTGCAGGGATTGTCATCATTGATCGCAATAATTGTGATCAATGATCGCAGGAGATACAATTAAAGGATCACAGGCGTTGCAATCAAGGATCACAACTGTTGCGATCGAGGATCACAAACCTTGCGATCAAGGATCACAATCCTTGCGATCAAGGATCACAAAGATCGCAAGAGTTGTGCTATCAATGATTGTTTAATAAAAATAGAAATTTTTATTAACGAAATGAAAAATGTAATAACGTCTTTAGTATATTCATTATGTATGACAACTAATCGTTTATTTTACATGTATAATTCATTTACATTTGTAATTAAAACGTTTTGTTGAATAAAATCGAGAATTATTCTTCTTTATTGTTGCCTTGATTAATTCATTATTTTTTCATATTATTTTTTTATTGATTGATTTATTTATTATTGTTATTTTTTTACTATTATTATTTCTAGATATAAAGCCTTTTACATCTTAATGTTATTTTCCGATTAAAAAATTCTTTGTTTATACCGTACATATGCCCAGAAAATTATCCCCGCACTTTCGAAGAAAGTTCGGGGATAATGTTATACCCTCCGTCCGTCCGTCACACTTTTCTTGTGACTCAAACTCCTCCTACATTTTTGGATTTAGGGATTTTATTTTGTTGTAGAATTGTTGCATATAGTTTGCAGATGCGCAATAAGATTTCGGATTTTCGATATTTGTCTTGGTGCAAACAAGAGGCCCATGATGTCAATTTTTACACATGTGGCATGTGACACAAACTCCTCCTACATTTATGGATTTAGGGATATAATTTTGTTATAGAATTGTTGCATATAGTCTGTAGATGCGCAATAAGCTTTCGGATTTTGTATATTGGTCTTGGCCCAAACAAGAGGCCCATGATGTCAATTTTAACAAAGACCCAAAGATGTGGATTAGACACATGTGGCATGTGACGCAAACTCCTCCTACATTTTTGGATTTAGGGATCAAATCTTTATGCAGAATTGTTGCATATATATAGATTTGCAATAAGCTTTTGGAATTTTGGTTCCGGTTCCAATTTTGGTAAATTTCCTGAAAATGTCAAAGACACATATTTTATTTTTAAATTTGGCATATTATCTTATATTCTGACAAGTGTTTGGAAAAAAACAAAATTAAAAAAACTTAGGATTCTGAAAGGCTGTTCCAATTTTGGTAAATTTCCTGAAAGTCTTAAAGACCGCCTATTTTTTGGAATTCTACCTAGCAACCATACTTAAAATGTTTGTGTAGTTTAGAACAAACATTTTCATCAATTGGATTTCAAAAATATTTGATTCCAATTTTGGTAAATTTCCTGAAAGTCTCAAAGACCACTTATTTTTTGGAATTTTACCTAGCAACCATACTTAAATTGTTTATTTAGTTTAGGAAAAACATTATCATCAACTGGATTTCAAAAATATTAATTCCAATCTTGGTAAATTTCCTGAAAGTATCAAAGACCACTTATTTTTGGAATTCTACTTAGCAACCATATATCCTAGAATTCTTTTAGTAATAATAATGACTATCAATAGGTAAATTAAAAATAAAGTGAAAAAAATATGCCAAGGGTGTAAAACAACTGTTTTCTATGTCAAACAGGGAGTGCGGGGATAGCTGTCGTTTCCGACAACATCTAGTTTATAATGAAAATAATCTACATTTATATTATGTACTTTACAGTGCCAGGTTACTGATTTTGTAGATAAGTTTATCTATCATTTATATGCCATTTACTCCTGTTTTGCGAGAAGTTTATTTGCCAGCGATCAATGAAGAAAAATGCGATGGCAAAATTCATATTTATTTAATTTAGTATTTGTGAAGTATGAATATATATTTGCAGAGCAAAGCAAAATAAAATGTATATAATATAAATTTGACCCCCAATTGCTTATTTTCAGTGTTATCGCAACGACTTCGCCTACAAATGGCTAAAATATACAACAATTGCTGTTTTCGCCATGTCTTTAGACTTTGGTTTTTGTGATCATTACTTCCTTTGTTCCTTCGGTATTCTACTGCCGTTATTTTATAAAACAGTCACATCTAATCTTTCAAAAGGGACTCTTTAAATAAGAGTTCTCGTTTGTTTGATTGCAGATATGTATTCCACTGACTAGTAAAATGAGCTTGCAGGACTAGATCACGAGTCTCTAATACGGGACTTTCGAGATAAGAGTTTTTTCCAGGAAAGATTTTTTAAAAAGTATACAATAGGTCTTCATGCTGTAGAAGCTAACGGTGTATATTGTTTGCGTACATTTATCATTGATTATGAATGATCGGTTGTTCAATACTTTTAGCGCTGTGTGTTAACTTTTTTATGCCAATTAAAATCTACGCGACGCATATTTCGGAACTCTCCGAATTAATTAACATTTTGTTTGTATTATTATTATCATTATTTTATTCAATGGGTCAGTGATCCAGCTCTGCCCCACTTTACTGGTATACTAGAAATACAAATTTACAAAAGGTCAAATAAATAATAAACCTATTTCTGCTCAATTGAGTCTATCAGTATTTTAAGAACATTAAAAATAATCACTCAACAAATGCTATGTCATAGTTGAATAGATGATCAAATTATGCTTTTAACATGATTTCAGTCTTAAATTATGCCCAGTGCTGTTGACAATATTTACATGTATATTGTCAAATCACTAGAGAAATCTATACATCATTCATGTATACTTTGGTTCAATTTGCTTTCATAGTTTCAGAGGAGATTATCTTCATCCTTTCTATGCTAAAAATTGCTTCAGTACTATCAATACGTTCTATGCCTCAAATTGCGTCAGTACTATCAAAGGTGATGATCACAATATTATTGACATACATTGTAGATTTATATGTTTAACTTAGCTTGGCACTGACGGAAAGACTTCCATGTGAGGTTTGATTCAGTTTGAATCTATATAGTTTCAGAGGTTATGATCAAACTATGTTTTATCTAGAATACGCTAGAATAATCGAGTCAGGACTGCTTATGCATTTAATTGATTAGTTAGAGTTTAACGTCCAGTGAGAAATATTTCAGCTATATCAGGACGAGAACAAGTTAATCAAATAACAAAAATTGTAAGTAAAAGAAGACAGAAATAAAGGTGGAAGGGACAACCGGGCAACGAGTTTTGATTGCCACTGGAAAAGGGGAGTATGGGTAGGGGCAGGAAATTTAGCCTTCTATACGAGACCTAGTGACTCTGCTCTTTTTAGAAAAATAGAAGGGGTGTTTATACTACATGGAGCATGGCGTCTCTCCACACAGTTCGGCTATTATGGTTCGCTTTCCGTATCACATGTATGACCTGACAATCCCGCATAGACAGGGTATTTCCCTCTCCACTAGCTGGGGATGCACTCGGCTCTGTAGCCTGAGCCCCTGAAAACCGATTCAGGTGCTGGGCATATTCATTTAATCTTCTCTGAAAATGGAAAAAAATGTCAAGTAAAATGAGGGGATGAACAGGGTGTGTCTCTCCTTTCATTCGCCCCTCTCCTTTCTTCTGCCCATTTTCTCCCGGCATCCCTTTCATTTTCTTTTTCTCCCTTCCCACTCCTTTTTCCAGCCCTCTCTTCCTTCTCCTGGACCTCTCTCCTTTCTCCCGCCCGTTTCTTCCGGTCTCCCTTAACCCTGTCCGCCTCTTAAATGGATAAAAAAAGACAAAATAATATACAGTGACTGCATGACATTTTTTCTAGCTTGCTTATCATTAAACAGGGAACATTAACCCCCCGTGTAAAAAGGTCCGTCAATATTCTTTAAGCTAGAATCAAAGTGGTGTCACATGCAGCAATCAATCTCTATATCCTTTAGAAGTATTAATTAACAAAACTATTATACTGAAAAGTGGATGACGAAACATTCTCCCTTTTTTTCAAAATATTCTTAAAAGAACCTAAGATGCGTATTCCATGATTGGTCTACTCAAGAGGATAGGATTGTAATGTATGTAATGTCATATCGTATAAACCTGTTTAAATCATCTGAACAGATTCAAAGGCGTATGTAAATGTATTATTTGTCTCTGACAGAACTACCGAACTTAAAGCGGAATATATACATATATTATGTAGTCTCATATAATCATAGACTTCAATAAACTGGCGATACATGTACAACCGCATGAATTACGTATATCCATTTAGTGATCACTTACACCGAAAGGAAATATCATAGAAAGTTTTAAAGATCATCTTCCTTTAGCATGCCCGCCGTGCGCGGTCCCGGCTTATGAATAGGCCCGCAGCATCCTCTGAGCTTGGAGTATGAGTCTTCCTAACAGAGGACCCCGGGGGAACCCCGGGATATAGAAATAGGACCTAGTATCTCCGGCTTGCGGGGTGTGACCCCTCCTAAACGGAGGCTGACCCCGAGGGTCCCGGGATATAGAAATAGGACCCATTCAGTGGTTGTGCGGGATTGATAAATACACAACCCATCTTTCGGATGGGATGTAAACTCAGGTCCACGTGTTGGAAGAAACACCACGCTTCCTGCGCGTTAAAGAACCCTTGTAGCAAGCTCTTTTGGGGTGGTCCGTAGGTGATCGGCTACAAGGCTAAATTCCCCGCCCTTGACGATTTCACCCTACTTTTCGAGTGGTAGTCAGAATTTCCCGTCCCATGGCCCTTTCCATACCCCAAAGTGATTATTAATTAACAAACTTGTTCTCGTCTTGATATAGCTGAAATATTGCTGAGTAGACGTTAAACAATATTCAATCAATCAATCCTTTAGCATGCACACAATTCAACTCCATAGAGGTCTGTGGCTAAACCTGTGAGGGCTTTTGTTTACTTCACGTGCCTTATCAGACATGTTAATTGACCTGGGCAATCGAGTCACAAATACATTGTAATCAATTCTTAAATATCCGGTAGAATTTTGGCAAAACTTGACAAAAATTACCAATAGGCTATTACTGTTGGGGGATAACAAAATACCGAAGTTACTGTTAATTTATTTCCTGCATATGCGCATTTCGACAACTTATGTCTCATCAGTGCAGATCAAACAAAACATTTGGAAGTCCATTAACCGAAAACATATTAAAGCTGATAGAGAACAAATAACCAAAAGAATCTAATAGAAAAGCCAAAATTCAGCTAAGGACAGAGCTATGCTTGGGGGAGATACTCCTTAGTTTTAAACAAAATTTTGAAAGATTTAGATATTGAAAGTTTCAATAAAGTCGGTTTTCGGGTCAGCACCGAGGATAAGACGAAGCAAACCGAAAATTATACTGTGAACCCCTACAAACAGGAGTGCCATAAGGTTTTCCGGAAGGATAGGCATATACTGCTTTACACGCGACAAACTATATAAGAACTGTCCCCTGTAATGTTAAATTCGGTATGCTTCAATTCTGTTATGTAAGATATCATTATTCCCGTTTTAAAACTGCGATAATGCTATCTGGAAAATTATTGATCATTATTAGTAATATCGGAAGATAATAAAATGTTCAAATCCATAAGTACAAAGTGTTACTTCAGTTTTCGATTTTCCGACAAACCGGTTGCATATTCAAATAATGATATCGAACCCGAAATAACGCATTATAAATGTAGTTTTCTGTATCTTGAAATTAGTCATATTCAAGAAATTCAAATATTTTAATACTTGTCTGGGAAATATTTGTTTTAAATGAGCTGAGAAAAAAATAAAAATATAGTTTTTTTTATTTGTTTTTGTTTGCTTGTTTGTTTGATTTTGTTTTTTTTTTTACATCAAACCGTTTTGCAATGAATGATGCTACCTTACAACAATGTGTCACAAAGCTTGACACGTTTATTTTATAAGGATGTGAATTGGTATCCATAAAACTACGTACATCTGTTTACAATACACAGAATTAATGCCAAATTAGATGACAGAGGTGGGTGGGGTATCTCCTATTTGTGATATTTTTGATAGGTATAATACTCCCACATAACAAGATTTCGAACAATTGCCGATCAAGTCGTATCCCTCGGACGAGGATTTTTACACGTTATTGAAGAAAATTATTTATATGTTTTGATGTACATTGATTAAATTTTGCTCCTATTATGCACTTTGCTGCAGAAGTTGTTTAGAAATAACAAAGTCAAGCCTTGGGTAGATCATACCAAACATGTGTATTTCAATCCAGTGTTGTGGATTATTTCTTTTTCCAAAATTATACATTAATGAACAAATTTTATTTGTAAATGAATTATCATCTGATATATGGAACGAAATTTCACTTATTTATTCAGAGACATATCTCTGATTTATCTGATTCTCAAACAATACACTCAAAGAGCAGCTGATTTACCACATCAGAAACATTTTTACCGGATAATTTGATTGCCGATTTGCGTGCAAATCGGCAGCTAAGAATTGGAAGCATTTCCTGTGTCTGGCTTATTTTGTTTCTTTCAAGGGCTATAGTTAAGTACTTGCTAACAAACGTTTTAAGATATAGTTACATTAAAGGTCTTACTAACAACTGGCTAGCAATGTCCGACCTTACATATGATGTTTGCATCGCCATGTACTTTTTAATTTTAACGTGTAAATGCAACGTATTTTTCGTGATATTGGGGTTTACTCCGTTGGTTTACTTCCATTCAGCAGTACATGTAAGTGTAAACAAATAAATACGCGATGCCACACATTTAGGATTGTCAACATGAACAGAATATGGTGTGTGGTTTTAAACTTATTCATTAGAAGCGATTGTCAACATGAACAGAATATGGTGTGTG